>OX439130.1:9112991-9192991 GCA_949318235.1 Ecdyonurus torrentis
ATCTTTGTTACGTATTTCTTCGATTACACCTTAGACCTAAAAAATAATAGCCGAACATTCAAGGATAAAAATGATTCCATACTCAATAGCAACACGTTTTTATTGGTTCTAAACTTACGAGAAAACAAGAAATAACAATAAATATGATTTTTTTTTTAAAGCAACAACTCATTGTTATTATTTTTTTTTCATTATACAGTAATTTGCAGAAGCAATGGACCACTTGCAATGAAATCCTTTAAATTAATGCAAGGTGTAAGTGAAATCAATTCTGCCATAAGAAATGCATTAAGAACATGCAAATTTCGTCATTGCAAGTGGTCCATTGATGTCTAGTAAAATATCAATGTAATCTCAAAACTAACTCATACTTTGGTGTCACATCAAAACAAATTGTGTCCACTTTCGTCACATTTTTACGTACGTTCTTTCAGTGTAACGGTATAAAACTAGTGTACTATTTACGTGCTATGCTTATTTTAACAATTTAATTCAAAACAATTTCAGTGATTTTAAGTATTCATATTAAAAGTTATATAATAACTAAATATAAAAATAAAAAATCAACGTACTGAAAATTAAATGGTAAATCCTAATTAAAGCCATAGACCACATAAAAAAAAGTTCTTTGCAATGATAAAACATAAAATGGGATCTCCAAAACTGGTGACAATTTTTACGAAAATGTAAATGTGTCCCCACAAGAGAGCATGAAAATACTGTAAAGTATGCAATATGCGTGACCAATCCTGACGTCATAAATCAGCAAAAATTAGTATGAAAATGTTGTGCGGGTTGCATTTTTTATCACAGCTATGTTACAAACTTATATTATTTATGTAAGTCCCATCAAGTGTTTTGTGATGTAAATACTAATATTTTCTTCTTAGTCTATTCATGGATGACAAGATTATATAATGTGCGAAGATTATTAAATAGTACTCTAGTGACTAGCAGAAAGGAAATTGTCAATTAATATATATGCGTGTAATTTGGGTTCTTGGTAAAAGACAGGTAAGATAAGGCAGAGAAAATATACAAGTAGTCTCGCGTCAATTATTGATTTACTGCTGCGTTCATCATCACATAAAATATATTGCTTCAACAGCATCATCATTTACTTGATGCTCTGTCTGTTTATATAAATTCATAGAGAGAGAGAGAGAGAGAGAGAGAGAGAGAGAGAGAGAGAGAGAGAGAGAGAGAGAGAGAGAGAGAGAGAGAGAGAGAGAGAGAGAGAGAGAGAGAGAGAGAGAGAGAGAGAGAGAGAGAGAGAGAGAGAGAGAGAGAGAGAGAGAGAGAGAGAGAGAGAGATTAACTTGGTACGCATCAAAGTGTACAACTTAATAACACAAGATTTCAACGATTTTAACAACAAGATTATATACATATATATTGTAATACTCTCTCTGATTTTAGTTGATTACATAGTTAAATAGCTTTATAATATAGCAATATTATTATTATATCTTTTTAACATCAATTCTATGTATAAACTTTGTAATACAGAAGCTTTGAAAGAAAAAACCCTCTTGTCTGGGTTGTCTTTTGAGCTTCACTTTAAGCTCCTTTTATTGAAATTACCATTTACATTACTTTCTATAAACAAACCTATTTAGATCGTTTATAAAATTTTAGTACTCTAGAAATTTTTTATGAGCCTCAGACATGGGTGTTTGCGGGGGAGGAATTGGGAGTCCATGCTCCCCGTCAGGTCTCAAAAAACACAGGTAAATGGAGTTATTTTCCCCCTTTACCTACTCTGACCATAGGTTGGACTCCTCCCATTGCAAAACCTATATAGATGCACAACAGGCCGCTCATATAATACAAAAATGTATAATTTTACATTTTTTTAATGGTTTTTTGTCTCTGTTGTTTTTGAAACTACAGATGTTAGTCAATAGCCCTATTCCTTTAACATTACCCAACAACTTCCGGTTACCTGTTAAACTCAGGTAAGGCCTTACCTTTTACAATGGGTGCTTATTTTTACTCTAAAAAACGGAAAAGGAAGTGCTGGAAAAGGAAACCATGTGACGGTAAAAGTGGGAAAAAACTAGCAGCAAGCTAGACCTAAGCCACCTCCCACTTTTAAGATCACATGGTTTCCTTTTCCGTCACTTCTTTTTCCTGTTTTAGAGTAAATATAAGCATTCAGTATTAAAGAAGTTGGTATCTGGTAATGATCTAGATCATTAAAATCGGGCAATTTAACACACGATGGTGAGCACCGTAGACGAAGCATCTTACATAAATACTAGCTATATGATTATTGACTATAAGAAAAAAAACTCACTTGAGACTGATTTTAAGCAATTTCAGTTACATCCACTTCCGTTTCTACTTACTACGCATGCGCAGTACTTCGAAACGGAAGTGGATGTAAGCAAAATCACCTAAATTCGGCCTCAATACAGTTGTTCCTTTATTAGTCAATCGTCTTAGTTGACAAAAATGAGTACTTTGTACAGTTTTACCTGACAAACCTATAGAACTTCAAATTTACTTAATTAGTAATTAACTTTGATTGGATACAATATAATAACTAAAAGCAACAGGCTATATAATATAAAACATTATTTCAATAAATATAGCTCCTGATTTTTGATTAATTATTTTGCCGTTATTACTGCCTGTGCCGTCGGCTATATGTTTGGTCCCGGCCAGGCTACCTAACCAAGCAGCCGGGGTTGTTAGCGTAGCATAGCAGAGGAAGGCGCTTTCTCTCTCTTTCTCTGACTACAGCGCCACACATATATTGGAACTCGTCAGGCACGCTAGTAATACTAAACTTGTTCAGTGTGATTCCTACAAGCTCGCGGTCAGGCCGCTTTTTATCTCTCACTCTTATTTTTCTCTATCTCTATCACCTTTCTCTATCATCTATATCTCAATAGTCATAGATCTTAACTATATAGTTAGAATTATTAATAATAATACAAATATATAATTAAATATATTGAAATATGAATACAGTACAGAGTGGCGGGGGAGGACACGTATCTGGCGGAGGTGGTAAAAAACACAGCTCTCTTGCGGTAAGTCACGTGGTTGCAAGTTTTTATTTTTTTTTTCTGTCTATTTTTTTTTATTTATATTTAACCGCAATTTATATACAAGCTGCTTTTTTTTTTTTTTTTTTTTTTTTTGCATGAAAGTTTTTCTTTCCTTTATTGCAATTCCAGCTTTCTTGATCAACAGGAACTTCAAATGAAAAGAAAATTCTACATTTTATTACTGTAATATATCATACACAAAAAATGTCTTCTTTTAAAAAAAAATAGCCATGAAATCGTCAATTTATAAAAACTAATGATAACATTTCATCTCAAAAAAAAAAAAAAAAAAAAAACTTTCGTTTTCATGAAATACCGATCGGCGCTCTATAAAATGAAAAAGTTAGTAAAATTATACAATATAAATTTCTGTCATAAAAACAACTACCTGTTTAGCTGTCAACATCTTAATTGTAATTAATATTACCAAACGAGTATTTTAATTAATTTTAAATTGCTTTACAAAACATTTTGTACATGATGTTTTATGTAAAAATTAGCGTGCTGTAATATATATTTATTTTTTATTTTATTTTGTAACTTGTTATATAATATTAATTCGATACTTTTTTTTTTTTTTTTTTGGCAAAGGTTCAAAATTTGTATACATAATATTTTTATATCAATATAAACTATATTCTTGAATAATATATCAATATTCGAATACTTTATATATATCTCTCTTTTTATCAAAAATTCCAAAAATCGTTTTTTTTTTTATTACTTTTTTTGTATACCTTTTTTCAATTTTCTTTGCATGCCTGTCATTTTTTTGTCTTCCACAAAAATAAAATATTTTATTTTACAATACGATATATTTATTGATAATATTCTGATTTTGACTCTCATTCACCTTACCATACGTTACGTATAAAATAAAGGTATAGAAGGCTTATATTATCCACACCTACACATCAATCGTTAGAGCTGATTGTAACACTAACAAAGAGAAAGAAAAGTGATTGACACTTGAAACCTACTAATCAGCAAGTTACGTCACTACCCAAAAAAACTTTCAAATATAAAAAAATGCGTTGTTAAGAAAAAAAAAAATAATAATAATGAGTTGAAGGATATGTATCGGCTGAGAAGTGTTGAAATTGTCCCTGTTGTGGTTTCTATGAATGGTCTGGATAGCAAAGATTGGTTAAAAGCAAGAGAAAAGTTAAACCTCGAGGACAGGCATTTACGTGTCATGCAGAAAGCTGCAGTTCTTGGCACAGCTAACATCGTGCGCAAAGTGCTTAGTTTGTGACCCATCTACATTCCACCTGCAGTTTCTGACATAATTAGTACTGAATTATTCTCACCTTCACCTTGAATCAAGTAGGATTCCGGTGTTGGTGTTATAGAAGAAGAAAGAAAAGAACATAATACTTATTAAAGTTCTCTACATAATACTAATAATAAAGGTCTTCAACCTGGCCAAAATAAGAACTGAGATTTTTACAACCCCTTTTTTTGAAACGATTTTCCCCAGATAAACACCAAAAATGTCCAGGTGATCAATCTAATATTGAAGTTAATATTATGTTAAATTTTATTTCTATAACTTGATTAGAATCTGAGAAAAGTGGGTGCAAAGTGGGTGAAAAATGACCTCTCTTCTTATTTTGGTAATGGTGTATAATTATGTAAATTGTAATTATTTTAAGTAAACACATTTCTTTTTGTTAAGAAAAGAAAGAAATTTTGTGACGTAGATAATAACGTCATTAAATCCTTTTTTTTTCGGAGAAAATAAAACTTTATTGCTTTACAATAAACTTCATAATGTTTTTAATTACGTTTTTATTCCATTGGGTTTACATTATTTTATTATAAGAATATTTTAGTTAAAAGAATTCAATACGTTTTTTCTTCTTCTTTTCTTCATGTTTGATACAAAAAAACTACCCAGGCAGATTGTAATAGAAATTACAATAGAAAAGTTTCATAAATACGTAATTTAAAGCCATATACCACATAAAACAACATGTGCTTTGTAATGAATAAACATGAAATGGGATCTTCAAAACTGATGTCAATTTTTACCAGAATGTTAATATAGCCCCACGAGAGAGCGTGAAAAACTGTAAAGTATGCAATTTGCGTGACTATTCATGTTTATGACGTCAGAAACATGCAAAAATTAGTATGAAAATGTTGTGCGGGTTGCATAAATTGAATATTCTGATCACTGCTACGGTTTTGAGACAAACCAATGTTATTTATGTAAATCCCATCAAGTGTTTTGTGATATAAATGCTTATGCTTTTCTCTGGTCTATTCCTTTAAGTAAAATTGAATACAATACTTTACCAAAGTAAAGATTTTCTTTCAGATTTGTAAATAATCTATGTATCAAATATATCGATCTGCATTAGGAGTAAAAAAGAAATTTGATTAAATGAAAGAATATTTCAAGTTTCTCTCGCAGTTTCTCACATTTAAAAATGTCATCACAAAACATCAAAGAATAAATAAAAAATCAATTTCTCCTTTATTTGCATTTATTGATTAAATTGAATTCGTATTGTTTTTTAATGTTTTATTCAAATTTTCAAAGTTTTTCTTTAAGGTTTAAACTTTTACACTGGTATCAAATATCATTTTAATTGTTTGAAAGTTCTGATATTTGATATTTTTTGTTAGCTGCATCAATATTTTTTTAACAAGTGCAAAAGTTTTTTTTCCCCCCAGATTTTAATGAACATGTTTGTCAGACTTATTTTTTTCTATACACGACATTTTTTTTTATTCTTTCTAGTATGTCAACCTCATTAAAGAAATTTCAAACCTTCGTTATATAAGAAAAAAAAAAAAAAAAAAAAAAAAAAAAAAAAACGTCGTGGAAAACATCATGGATATTTTTTAAGCTTAACCAGGATAATAAGCTTCCTTATAATCAAAAAGCTTACAAACATTCTAGGGGAAAAAAAAGTAACAAAAAAAAATAAAAAACAAACTTTATCGTACGTATTAACAGGATTTAAACATTAATAATTCAAATTACTCGTTGTTGACAAAAAAAAATTGGATAAAGCATCTTACATTGATTTTTACTTTCAATGGTTTTTCTTATTTACATTTCTAAAAAATTGGACACAAATTGAGACGTACAATATATTTTGAGACGTTGTTCAATTTATCAATGTATTAAGTGCTTTTCTATGGAGAAAAAACTATTAAAGCAGTTTATGATTGAAATTTCTATATTCAATCATATGTACTGTACATTTCTATTTTATGACATTTTGAGAGCGTAATTAATTCAGTGCTATTTTCATTACAATTTTAGATCTGTTTCAGTAAATATACACTTAAATGTGGATCAGGGTCGTATAATTGGAGGCCAATGTGCAATTTAGGTCTAGGGGTCACTTTTGGGACAATTACGCGTACTTTTAGGGTCAAAACCGACCCAAAAAGGGGCCAAAAATTAAAATTTCTTAGAAAATACAAATTATTTTTACCAACACCGTTAAAAACCTGACTCAAATAACATGCTCTTATATTGAAAATCATAACCTCCCAAAAATTTAAAATAATAATAATAAACAAAAACATATGGAGTGACAATACTTTTTCTAGGGACTTTACCAAAAACCCAAGGAGCCAGTTGGTATTTGACGATGTAATTTTATATTTATTCCTACCCTGGTGTGGAGTGGACACTTTTGTTTTGTTACATAACAAAAAGCTAATATCGAAAAGTTAATATGTGTAAAATGACTAAAAGACTTCTAACTTCCTGTTGTGAACTTTCTTTGATGTTACAATTATTTACGTCAGTGTATCTACCTCAGAGGTGAGACTAGTTTATTTGGCAGTTTTAACAGGGAAATACTGACGAAAATCACTGAAATTTATGTACCATATGACAAGCTGGGCAAATTACGTAGATGATAGTGAAACTCAATATCATAAAATTTTAATTATACACTTTTTTTTTTTTTTTTTTGGTAAAAAAAAAAAAAACTTTTCAACTCTCTTGCTTTTCTGTTCATCATAAGGACAGTTTCTCTGAGTTATGATCACATATAAAGGTGACAACCAGCTTTGTAATAACTCTTCTTTCAAAGATCATCATGGCACCGACCCAGTTAAAAACTATATCTTTAGCATAAAAACATCATACAAAAAAATATCACCTAATACATTTTATTTTTAAAACTCATACACAGGAATAGAATTTTTATTTAACTCTAAATATTTTTAAGGCGAAAAATTATTGAAAATAAACTTTAAAAATAAATTTATTTTTTGGCTAAAGTAGTTTTTTTTTCTGTAGTGTTTACTAATAAATCAATTTTTAAACACGTTGGTTAAAACACGTGCTGAAAAATAATAAATATTTAATTTAGTTATATAATATGTAATGAATATTTTATTGAAAATCAAGTTTAATAAAATTTGTATCGGTATAAAACTTGTAGATAACGCTTATATTAATAATTCAGATTTTTCTTCGTGAAAGGTGTAGAACGTATACGTGTTGCGTATATATAGTATTATATTATATTATATTATATTATATATATATATATATATATATATATATATATATATATATATATATATATATATATATAAGAGTTAAAGTATTATATATTTTTAATGTTTGCGTGCTGGAGATAAAAAAGCAAGGAAATAAAACAGAAAAAAATATGAAGCAAAAGAAAATTAAAAACTTTTTGTTTATATTTATTCAGCTTTTTACCTTTCTATTTTAAATACCCTCTAGCGTGTGCAAATACGTCTTATTGTTTACTTTCGTATGCAACATATACAACATAATATTTTTACCTTGCAAAGTAATATTAGATTATAATATGTAGATATTATATTTACATATATAAATGTTTATATAAATTACTTAGTTAACAATAAATTAAATATGTAAATTAAGTCTTTATCAACTAGGTTAATATTAACTTATCAGTTAATACATTCAAAAGTTATAAGAATATTTTTTTAGGGTGTTTGCATTTATGTTAAAATTTTCCAAGTTTAAAAATACTATAAGAAATATTTTAGAGAGCATTGAGATTGAATTAGTAAGTATATATGAGAAAATATTGAAAAAAAAAACTGAATTAGCAAAGAAAATAGCCAAAAAACAAAGTTTGTCCTATGCTGAGCAATGTTATTCATTACTCCATTATGGTGTCTAGAGCATTAAATATGACGTCATGTGGATGAATCCTATAAGAGTAGATGAAATGTATTTTTTTATTGGCTAATTGTCACTTGTCAATACGTATTGTCAATGATATTGATAGATGAAGTTCAATTTAATTATGTAAATATATTTTGTTTTTGTTTATATTATAATTAATTATTATTTCAATGTTGTATCAATTAATGTTTTTCTGTTTATTTACATAAAGTTGTAGCTTTTACAATAATTTAAATAATGGTTTATTTTATATATTTTTTTAAAGAGAATTCCGCAAATTTTTAATATTTTTTTTAGTATATCAATACATTTACTAAATTAATATCGTGAAATGTTGATGTTTTGATTTTAGCCAAAATACATTTAATCAAAGTTACAACTTCTCTCTCTCTCTCTCTCTCTCTCTCTCTCTCTCTCTCTCTCTCTCTCTCTCTCTCTCTCTCTCTCTCTCTCTCTCTCTCTCTCTCTCTCTCTCTCTCTCTCTCTCTCACTCCCTCTCCGTATATATTTAACATCGAATAATTTGTGATGAAAATATGATATTGAATCCTTACGCCTGAGTATATATTTTATAAAATATGTATAAAAAACTAATAATATCGAAATTCTTATGAAACTTTATCAAAATTATATAACATTGCCTCTCTGTATATTATTATAGTATCAAAATTCATTTGCCCTTTTCTTCAACAAAATAATGCATAATATAGATATTTGTATATATAGAGATAGTAAAATTTAGAAGCTAAACCCTTTTTTTTTAGGTAAGTAAAGAGGAAAAATATAAGTTTATATTTATACGCATTGGGTTTTCGAGTGTTGATAATATTATTTTGCTATACCAAAGTAAAGTATACGTATTTCTCCTGAGGGTTTATTGTTCTTCGTATTTCAGGAAAGTTATAACATACACTATTATATATATATATATATATATATATATAGAATATGTATAGCATGATAAAATATGTATACAAAAACAGTACACAAGTAGGAAACTATATTTGGAAATGTATCCAGAGGCAGAATCATCTAAATCGTATCTTATAACATGTAAATAAATCTACAAATTTACATAAAATTACTAGTAACTTCATTACTAGTAATATTTCAGTTCTGCGACTGAATTATTATACTTTTGATCATTTTTATCAAATATTCGCATCCCGTTCCCTTCATGATTAATAACAGATTACTTACATGTAACTGACTTTACGGAAACAATTACCACGTAATAATTATGTTATAGCTTATTTACAGCACAGTTTGTTCAATAGGGTGTATACGCATGACGTCATATTTAATGCGCTTGGACGCTACTGGAGTAATGAATAACATTGCTGAGCATAGGACATCGTTTTTGTCTATTTTCTTTGTGAAATCGGGTTGTTATTATATTTTTCTCAGATACTTGATATACAAATTCAACCTATTAACAGCATCAATGCTCTCAAAAATTTTGTTTATTCTTAGTATTTTTATACTTGCAAAGTGTGTCATTTTTTCTATGCGGCCCATGTTATTGAGTGATCCAACTTCGCGTTGACTTTAGCATGAATGCATAGAAAGCATAATCTATACTTCATAATATCTATATATATTTTAAAAAGCATAAATATTATGTTGTACAGCATAATTATTTAAGTTGTACTAATTTAGCATAACTTATGCTATAAATACATAAATACAGCATAAATTACGTCATGTATTCTTTCCGTGATAATTACGTAAAAATGTAAACTGTTGTATTTTTAAAATAAATTAGGCAATTTCATAAAAAAAGAACTGGTAACAGTTTTATTATTAAGTTAAAAAAAGATAACTAGCAATTTTGTTATATGAGATTATTATTTGTTCTATTATTCTATTGATAAAGCGGTTTTAAATTTTCATACGGAAACCACTTTTTGCTATATAACCCTTTTCATATGATAAATATGTAAGGAAGAGAAACAATAGTGACGATATTTTATGGATGAGTTACTCAGTTTTTGTGTAAATATTGTCAAAAGTTTATAAAATTTCTCTTTTGGTGTATTGTTCTTGTTGACTCAAATAACAAAAAACCTAACAATAACATTGTGACATTTCTACTTGCAAAATAAATACATTCAATTTCAACAAACAATGAAATGTTTGGTTCACGTTTCACTCTTTTTTTTAATCCGGAAAAAAAAAAAAAAAAAAAAAAAACTTTTTTTTTTATCAAAGGATAAAATATATTTTGTGTACAGGAATATATATAATAATTTTTTTTTTAAGTTTCAAATTTTCAGTTAAAGGAATAGACCAGAGAAAAACATAAGCATTTATATCACAAAATACTTGATGGGATTTCCATAAATAACATTAGTTTGTCTTAAAACCCAACCGTAGCCCCGTAGCAGTGATCAGAAAAGTCAATTTATGCAACCCGCACAACATTTTCATACAAATATTTGCATGTTTCTGACGTCAGAAACATGATTTTTTACACAAATTGCATACTTTACAGCTTTTTCACGCTCTCTCGTGGGGCTACATTAACATTCTGGTAAAAATTGTCATCAGTCTTGAAGATCCCATTTCGTGTTTATTCATTAAAAAGCATATATGTATGTTGTTTTATGTGGTCTATGGCTTTAAGTTCTCATATTTTTAAAATTACAAATTCGTAAAAAAATAAAATAAAAGCAGATATAAACTTAAAATTTTAGTAACAATTTTATTTGTATATAAAAAATTGCTTACACACAGTAAGTGTCAAGTGTTATAGTTTTTTATTTTATATAAACGTAAAATTTATGGGCAATAAATTGATGTCAACTTGATGGATGAAATTTTTATATAAATTTTGTCACAACATCAAAAAATTCAAATCAATAAATAACATTTTTTTAATTCTGTCATTTTTTTGGTATACTTTTTGTTTCTTTTTGACATTATTGTTGTTGGTGGTAATATGAAGCCATTTAAAACAAATTTGTTAAAAAATGGAGAATTTTAAATACTTTAGCATTCTTGGTATACCTTTAAAGTGAATTGTGAGAAAACTATGGAAAACTATATAGTATACTAACTATAACCGATAGATTAAAATAATACAAATTGAATACACTTTTACGTGTTTTAGGCTAGTAATAAAAATTGAACAAAAGATTTCAAGGAGAAACTTCGAAAAAAGATAATTAGTAATATTTAGTAATTATCCTAATTTACAAAATGTGGTAGAATAAACATTAAGTTAAAAACTTTAAAACAAAGAGATATTTCAGATTTCCCAAATTTAAGGCGTTGCGTTTTTTTTTTTTTTTTTTTTTTTACCGTACATGGAGCAAAATCATTACTAATGATAGGTACATGATTATGTAACTTTCAATTACTAAATATTAGCCTGGAACAGATATTAATATACAGCAATGACACCTAATGCAGGTGGAATACCAGCTAAGCTAGGTGATTCACACCCTTATTTTAGCATATTTTACGTGAATTGGGTATATTTCATTTATCAGTACCAAGTTCGTATACCTATTGCAATTTAGAGGGTTTCTACGCATGACGTCATATTTAATGCACTTGGACGCCATACTGGAGTAATGAATAATATTTCTCAGCATAGGAAAAACTTTGTTTTTGACTACTTTCTATGGGAAATTGGTTAATTTTTTTATTACTATTTTTCTTACATACACTTAAAATACTTATTCAATCTATTAACAACATCAATGCTCTCAAAAATATTGCTTAGTGTTTTTAAACTTGCAAAATGAGTTATTTTCCTATGCAGTCCATGTTTTTGAGTGATCCAACATGCCGTTGATTTTAACATGAATGCATACACCTTCAGTGGCGCAGTGGTAGCGTGTCTGCTTCGTGTGCGAAGGGTCACTGGTTCGACTCCCAGGCTGTGCGGCTTTTACAAGGCCGTGTATGCTGGCGGAGTGTACTTGTGATCTTTGCATATGAGGTTGATGCGTGTGCTATTGTGTCATGAGTCATCGGTAGGAGAGGTGTGTATGCATGTCTCCGATCGTCCTGATGTAGGCAGTAGTGACCCTACATCACGCAATAGAGAGAATCTCGGGACGGTTCACCATTTCACTCATATTTCCTGCCTATCCATTCATCATCACCTATAACCAAACTTGCTGTAGACTAGGTAAATATAAGAGCCCTAGATAACACAAGAACAATTTGCAACCAAGGTTGACTGGACACAAAATGTGTATGGATTCTCAGAGTCTTTTCCAGTAACCTCATGGGCTATTAGCTTCTCTTCTGTATAGCCCATGAAAGATTGTATAATTACAATCACAATATTATTATAGCATTTATGTACTGTACAGTACCTGCCATTAATAGTTTTTTTTTTCAGTGTAATTCAAAAAAAATCTATTCTTAACACTTTGACTTTGACCACAAAAAATGATAGTAATTTATACAATAACTAATTAATTTCAAATACATGAAATTCAGATATTGAAGATATACCATGATATGTCATGCGGTATTTCTAAATGTAAATTCTGTATGGGAAATCAATGCATGACTATTTCAATTAAACTTTGACGCGAGTAAGTCTGTCCGGTAACCAATAAACTCTCGTGCTTCTGTGATTTACATCCTATAATTTACAGCTTCAATAAGTAGGATACGTAATTGTAATTAATTATATCAGATATTATCACAAAATTCATCTTCAAAATAGTTTATCTTTAAATAAAGTTTGATTTTGTCTGTGAAGGAAGACTAAAAAAAATATTTAACGAGTAATTTTATTGTATATTCTAAAAGAGAACATTGTACATAATGACTAGATATGCAAATTTCTAATTTTTGAGTTCATTAAGTATTTTAAATTAATATTTGAAAGGCATGAATAACATCACACTATGTAATTTTTTCCTATGCTCATATGCATATAAAAGATACCTACCGTGACGTTATTTTTCAATTTTCAAAGCTTAATCAAAAATACCTAATGAACTGTAAAATTAGAAATTCAATTATCAATCGCTTCAAGACATTGATATTTTTAATAATATGAAATTAACATTCTTGTAACAAAAATGGAAGTTAACATAGCGATATAACTATAGACCGGTTGCACTCATTTTTAAAAGCTGCCATTTTGTTGGTCAGGAATACATAGGCCAGCATCATAGGAAAAACATCATTTTATTTTTTTAATAGCAAAAAACGAAGCTTCAAACATCAATCAAAGCCTTATTTCTAGCTCCTAATCGAAGAATATGAGAAAAATTCTTTCAGTTGAAATAAACTCTTTTTATGTGAAAAATTAGGAGACATGATATTTCCCCTATGCTGGACAATGCATTAGGCACCACAAACATGGTGACAAAGCGCAAGGATGTGCAAGGGGTCTATAACGTTACTTTCCAAAGTAATTTTTATTTTATACTGACTAAAAACAAACATGAAGTGACGAGGTGAGTAATAATAATAATAAAAAAAAAAAAAAAAAAAAACGGTGCTGATTCTGTAATTTTTTCACTTTGTTGTCAACAAACAATTTTGCATTAGATATCGAATAATTTCGTTCTTTATGAAGTTGCAGAATCAGCCCCCTGTTTATTTATAAAGAGGTAAATATAAGTAAAATATTAACTTAATAAATAATTAAATTTATAAATACATCATAAAAAAAACAAATAAATAAATAATCGTCTTTATTCAAGAAAATTCATTAAGGAAAAAAGTACACATTTTTGAAAGGGTGAGTTTTAAGCCTGACAATATGTCTGGCCCACTCTTATACACGGACTCCTAACCCCAACAGAAAACATTCATGAAATTATTTAATTACATACAAAATTATAATAAGAGGGAAATAATAATACTACGTAGTAAGAAAAAAAAGTTATAAATATCATAAAAAAAATTATAATAATTTTATATCACTTTATAGAAACAGATGTAGAACAAGGTGTGATTTAAAAAAGAAGAAAAAACTAGTGAAGATTAAGAAAAAATGACATGTTATTTAGAAAAAAAAGCTGTTAACGTTATAGTTAACATAATTTAACGTTAGAGGTAACGTTATAGTTGGAGACAAATTAAGGTTAACGTTATCGTTATAGTTTTAAATGAAATTAAATTAATGTTAACTTTATAGAACATTTAGGTAACGACTACAAAGACAAATTAAATTACTATTAATGATTTTTAGAATTAATTTTTTTTTGTCTTTCTTATTTTACTTTGGTTTTATCTAAAGAATAAAAAAATTTATAAAATAATGATTTCTTATAATTAAAATAATAATCTAAAGGGCAAATTAATTACATTGTGTAATAAATTTCAATTAAAAATAATAACATAGCAATTTAAATAGGTTGAAGAAGTAATTACTGTGTCTTATCCTTTTTTTTTTAATATTTATTATTAAAAATGTAATTTAAATTAGTAAGCTTTTTTTTTTGTTATTAAAGCCTTAAAATGTATCCTGTTACAATGAATATAATTAAAAATATTTAAATATAAAAATATATAAGATCAAAAAAAAAAGATTAATATAAAATATAATGTAGATTTTAAAAGTAATTTATATAAAATCCCTTATGACTTATTAAAATAATGTACTTATAATGAAATCATCATATTACAAAGTAAAAAAAAAAAAAAAAAAAAAAAAAAAAGAAAAGTAAATGAGGATTTTTATGGAGAAGAATAATTAATTATAAATTGTTAAGTAGCGTGATGAAAGTACAAGCATATTCAACGGTTTTTTTAAAATTCTGAGTGAGAAAAGAGAGACGAGTAAGGCTTGATATATTATGGGACACGCAAGTTTCCATATTATACGAGTCCTAGAGTTACGGTCCCATACTGTCTGACTTCATGTGAATTGTTCAGTATTATACTCTCTCTCTCTCTCTCTCCTCGTACTGGGGCTCATGTGACGTAAGCAAAAACGAGCTTGGGTTACAAACGAAACACTAGAGAGACCTTCACGAACAATGCAGTGTAGACAATCTCTGCTAAAAAAAACTATTAAAACAATAATTTTGTTACGAAAAACTCAATCGAGTTACACTAATTTTGTTAAGAGCAATTTTAGCGATTTGCTGTGAGATATATATTATGTTATGTATCGATGCCTCCGCGACAAAAGCAAGCATCTACACTTTCCAGATTTCCGACAAAATGACTATCTACACTTTCCGAGCAGCACTGTAACTCGACTAGCAGCCATAAACTTAACATCGGCGGAAAGTGTATAGATAGTCGTTTTGTCGGATATCTGGTAAGTGTAGATGCTCACTTTTGAAGCGAAGGCATCAATATGTATCTCATTCACTTCTTACGTAAGCATATGAATGAAATATCACTTTTTTATTTACCAAAGTTTAAGTTTTGCATGTAATTGATGCAGGAGGAAGATTACGTAGTTTTTGTTACATAGCGTGTATGTATTCATGTTAAAGTCGACACCATGTTGGATAACTCAATACATGGTCCAGTATAGGAAAATAACTCATTTTGCCAGTTTAAAAATATGAAGCAGTAATTGTGAGAACATTGATTAATTGAACTAATTAGGTTAAATTAGTATCTCAAGTATGTGAGAAAAATAGTAATACTAATAACAAAGAATTAACTGATTTCCCAAAGAAAAACGAAGTTTGTCCTATACTGAGCAACGTTATTCATTACTCCCGTATGACCTCCAAGAGCATTAAATATGACGTCATGCCGATACACCCTATAGTCAACTTGTGATTTCTGAGGTTTTAATTTAATTAAAGATTAAACTACAACTTCTTGTGCTAATTAATTATACTGTATAACTTCATGTACTAATTAAAAAATATGTATGTATATGATATGGTATTAAATTATAATTAAAATTTATATCTAAAGACTAATTATATATTTTTTTTAAAAAATAGCAAATTCAAAACTCATAAAAAAATTAATAACGTAAACTATAATTTAAGTGCTTTGAAATCAACAAAAAACTTGTTTCAAGAGAAAAAAAATTACATTTCTTATATTTTGTAACAATATTTATTTTTAAGTATTTTTTAGAATTTCATAATGTTATAAGCACTTTATAATGAAGTAAAAATTTAGATTAATAAAAATAAAAATCAAATAAAAATTCACTAATGAGATAATGTGGACACATATTTTATTGCATGATTTGTCACAGTTTTATCAAGCTAAGAACTAAGAATACACTACCATTATATGACACAATAATCCTTTTTTTTTCTTTCTTTTCACACTCAGTCAAAGTCATTTAGCAAGCCCGTGAAGCGTGGCTGACAGACACAGCCAGCTAGCTCGGTGTAAAATGTGCACACTGTGCTGGAAAGTAAAAGAGACTCAAACGTTTTCAAAAAAAAAAAAAAAAAAAAAAAAAAGTTATATAAAAGAGTGTGGTGAAGACGAGAGAACTTGGGTCAGGCAAAGTTTTGGTGGCAATGTTTTAATTTTCTGGCACGTATATATTATATATATATATATATATATATATATATATATATATATATATATATATATATATATATATATATATATATATATATATCAAAGCGTATAACTAAAAACTTTACAATGTAAAAGAAAACTGCTCTTCTGTATAAACCACAATGTTTTTGGACGCAAAAAAAAATGTAACTTTAAAAAGCTAGAAGTGTGTAATTTAAAATTTAAAAATTGATATCATAAAATAAAGATAAATGAGGAAGACTAAAGAAAAATAATTTTTGAGGGTAAATTTATTGCATATTCTAAAAAGTGGACATCGTCCTGATTCGATAGATATGTGAATTTCTAATTTTTTAGTATATTAAAGCCAAATACCACATAAAACAACATGTGCTTTTTAATGAATAAACACGAAATGGGATCTTCAAAACTGATAAATTTTTTTACCAGAATGTTAATGTAGCCCCACGAGAGAGCAGAAAATATTGTAAAGTATGCAACTTTCGTGACTATTCATGTTTCTGACGTCAGAAACGTGCAAAAATTAGTAAAAAATGTTGTGCGGGTTGCATAAATCAGACAATTTCTGATCATTGCTACGGAGCTACCATTGGGTAAATCCCATCAAGTGTTTTGTGATTTAAATACTTATGTTTTCTTCTGGTCCATTCCTTTAAGTATGTTTAGTTTTTGAAAGTCACGAAATGAAGTTACGATCAGTAACTTTTTCCTGTGCATAAATTACCAACCGTTACGTCATTTTTTATTTTCAAAAATTAATTAAAAATACTTAATGAATTTAAAAATTAGAAATTCACGTACAAACCGATTCAGAACAATTTCCTCTTCTAGAATGATGTGCAATAAAATTAACTCCTAAATTTTTGTGATCTTCTTTTTTTCAAATTATAAGAAATCATGAGTTTTAAAATTAAGAAAATTTTAAAATTTTAATTAATATTCACACAATGCTATCATCAAATTAAAATTAAATGCTTTTTCTTATATATATATATATATATATATATATAACGTTAAAATAAAATGATAGTAATTATGAAAGGGAGAAACATAAAACTATAAGGGGTGAAAATATTCTCATTTACATTCTTTGTGTAATATGACCATTTATAGTTTTTTTTTTTTTTTTTCATCTCAGTTAACCTACTTTTATAAAATTGGATCATTTTATTTTTGCGTTCTAATTTTTTTTTATCCTTGACGTTCTCTAATACAAGTTGGCATCTTTTATCTTACGTTTGTTACAACACCTTTTAGACACATAAGATTATCTTTCTCTTGTAAAGAGCAAGTAGTATGTATTGTATATAGCCACGTTCATGGTTCCAAGAAAAGACGAGAGGTAGAGTATGACAAAAAATAAACGTTATCAAAAATTTACATCAGTATTGTCATATAAAATCTAAATTCAACATTTTCTTTACTTGTTATTAATGAAGTTGTTAATTTAGAAAAAAAAATGTACGTAAATAAGCATCAATGATTTTTTTAAGACAAAATCTTTCAATATTTTAAACATTTCTTCATTGGTTACTTAATTTTCTGAAAAAGTTGAGTTGACATTAAATGTATAGTGTACATTGCTTTTTTCGATTAAAAAAAAAATTAAAAAAAAAAAAAAAAAATGTCGATGAACAAAAATTTGGGACGTGATTTTCCCTCCATCAAATATTTTGTTAATAATATTTTTAATAAACTGATAGGGGAAAAAAAAAAGAAAAAAAATGCAATAAAATTTTAGTAATCAAGTTTTTTTGTGTATGTGTTCATTCAAACGAAAAGAAAAATTTATTGATTTCTTAACGCTCAAATGATTTTAATATTACACAAATTAGAATTATGTTTAAAATACTCAACAATTAAAGGCGTAGAACACCTTGAACAAAAAAAGTTGTGTAGTATCCTCACAAACCTGAAAATTAACGTTGATTTAACCGGAGTCATTGATTTCTAATTTATTTTCCATTCACAAAATGATACGAGCGGGCACTGACGTCACAGCTCACTTGCTTTACGCGTGCGTAGACCAGACGTGCTGAGACGTAAGTACCCGCTTACGCCATTTTGTGAATGGAAAATAAATTAGAAATAAATGACTCCGGCCAAATCAACGTTCAAAATTCAAAAATTCAAAATTTCTTTATTTCTCTCTTTCCTTCAATCGTATAATATATAAATATATAATACATCGTATTCGTCAAGGTTAATTAACAGACAGAAAAAGTCAAAACACTTACATACTACAATGCACATTTGGTGCTACTTTTACATTCACATTTATATTATTATTAAAATCAATAAAAACATAGTTGTGGGCTCACTCTACGGCCCTGACTTTGTCAACTTTTTTTTTTTTTTTGAATTATTATTTATTACAAATTATTATTTAAAAATCATAAATTTCTTGTAAGTTGTAAAATGAATTATTTAATGAGAAAAATTTCAATTTAATTTAAAAACATTAAATTCACTAATAAGTCTCATCTCTAATGGTAATTTATTATATATGTTTGATGTTTGTTGATTTTCAGGTTCGTTAGGATATTACACAACTTTTTTTGTTTAAGGTGTTCTATGCCTTTAAACTTACTTCATAAGTGAAGGAGATGTTGAAAGGTTACATATTACAGTGTTGTATCTATTAACTAAAAGTGAACTCGACTTTCATAAGTTATGAGCTCATGAAAACCTTGTTCATTATAACATCCTTAAGGGGGTCAAAATTATGACAAAATTTGTGAAACAAAAAACTACACAGTAAGAGATATACTACTAGCTACATAAGAAAGTTTTCTTCGATATTTTCCCTAGAGGGAGTTTTATAAAATATTATAACAACAACAATTTTGGTTATTAAAGTTATGTTTATAAAAATATATCTCTGGAGTACCCTAAATACATAATTCTTTTTACTACGTGTTAATTTGCATATTATTATTTCCCTTGATTATACATAAGCATAAATATGATTTTTTTTTTTAGTCTTTCAAACAAACTTTGAAACACATTTCTCAAATTGACATAATTTATGCAAGGATCTCACTTTACATGATAAGTTTTCTCGACAGTAAGTTAATTTTATAGACTTTAATGAAAGGGAGAGAGAGGGAGAGAGAGAGAGAGAGAGAGAGGTTATAAGATACTCATGTCTTTCAAACTAATTATCATACTCAACCAAGTGTGTAAATTTAACATTACTTTGAATATCAATTTCAAATATTATATATATATATATATATATATATATATATATATATATATATATATATATATATATATATATATATATATATATATATATATATATATATAATAACTTTGTTACATTACATACTGATAATCAGAATTTCAATATTTTTGTTCGTTAACTTTTTATTTAAAGTCATATAAGACATAAAACATCATGTGATTAGACCCAAAATGGGATCTCCAAAACTAATGACAATTTTTACAAGAATTTAAATGTGGGCCTGCAAGAGAGCGTAAAAATACTGTCAAGTATGCCATATAATTGTGTGACTATTCCTGTTTCTGACGTCACAAACAGTCAAAATTAGCAGGAAAATGTTGTATGAAAATTCAAACTTTTCAGATCACTGCTACGACGGTTTTTAATACAAACTAATGTAGCTTATGTAATTTCCATTAAGTTCACACTAAAAAATAATCGTTGAAAAGCTTGTACAGTACACAGTTTTGCAATGCTTTAAGTATTGTGCAAATTAACGGCTATGACGTCACCAAGCGTTGAAATTTTAACGATAAAATGTTAGCGACGTCACAAGCATTGAGACTGTATAGAAAAATCATTAATGTGTAACAAGTTTAAAAAGAAAGTTCAGTGGTTACAACATGGCTTCTACAATGTTAGATAACGAGAAGAACTGTTCATAAACTCACATATTATGATCCAAATCCCTTCCGTAGCCCCATAATAGCCCCTTAAACTTTCGCTCATCCTGCGATATATGCAACCTGCTACAACATTTTTAATGGTAAAGCCGTAACTATGACGAGTTTGCGGGGCTACGGATGGGCTTTGGGTCATCATGTATTAGTTTATGAACAGTTCTTCTCATTATCTATAACATTGGAGAAGGCATGTTGTAACCCCTGAACTTTCTCTTTAACGCTGTGATTCTAACGCTTGTGACGTCACTAACATATCGTTAAAAATTCAACGTTTAGTGACGTCATAACCGTTAATTTCACAATACTTAAATCATTGCAAAACTGTGTACAAGCTTTTCAACGATTGAGTGTGTTTTGTGATATAAATGCTACTTTTTTCTTCTGGTCTATTCCTTTAAATACAGTTAATTAATCAGAGTTACAATTTTTTTTTTCATTTACCTTTTGTTAAAAGCAATGTGCTTTTGTTTTATCTGTACGAGAGAAAAAGGAGGAAGTTCCAATGTTATCTAAAAAAGACACGTAACAATACTGTAAAGACTAATGAAGCTAAAAATTATATAACCCGAAGCATAAAATTTCATAACACAACAATATAATATAAAAAAGTTTTTTTGTTTATACTATAAACTTTTATTACATTATAATTAAAGTTATATGTTCAACAAAAAAAATACTAACATTTTTTTATGTTACAAAATAATATAATAATTTCTATTTAGTAACTTCAACACAGTATAATGAAGATAATTTTAGTATCAAGTGACCCTACAATAATTTATTATTTTGTTATAAAAAAATATTTCACACAAAAAAGTTAAAATTGTGATATTAAAGCCATAGACCACATAAAACAACATGAGCTTTTTAATGAATAAACATGAAATGGGATCTTTAAAACTGATGACAATTTTTACCAGAATGTGAATGTAGCCCCACGAGAGAGCGTAAAAAAACTGTAAAGTATGTAATTTGCTTGAAAATTCATGTTTATGACGTCAGAAACATGCAAAAATTAGTATGAAAATGTAGTGTGGGTTGCATAAATCAAATTTTCTGATCACTGCTACGGGGCTACTGTTGGGTTTTGAGACACACTAATGTTATTTATGTAAATCCCATCAAGTGTTTTGTGATATAAATGCTTATGTTTTTCTCTGGTCTATACCTTTAAGCACATAACATACTGTTACTAAAATACTGTTAGTAAAAAAATATGATAAGGGTTGAAAAGATTATATTAAAGTCAGCAAAAGTAGAGTATTATATCATAAGTATATCTTTATTATGTATGCTCCCTAATACAATTTATTTTGATTTATTACTTCATATATATATATATTTTCAAATACTTGGCAAGAAAAACTCTAACTCTGATTGGTTCTAACGTAATCATTAAATATATTTTATGTTTTATAATATACATCAATTTACCACTAAAATATTAGCTACATGATAGAAGTTAACGTTTTTCTTTTTATAAAAAAAAAATATTTATATTTTATTGTATTAAAGAGCTATAAATCAATAAATATGCCATTATTTTTATTATACGATTGATCATATTTTTAAAAAGTATAAAACTATCATGTCCAATATATAAAATATTCAACAGAGAAAGCGATATATTTAAAAATTATAGTTAAAAGAATATGAGGATTAAAATTTTTTTTAAATTCTGTCTTTTGTAAAAATATTATTTAAATTAAGAAAATTTATATTCATTTTTTTTTTTTTTTTTTTTTTTTTGCATGACCATTTTTTATTTCTAGCGTGCAAAATTGTTTTTAAACACAAAATTTCCTTTATTCTTGTCTAATATATTATGTATTCAAATGTAAATTAATTTTTTATTACTCTTTGTTCTGTCAACCAGATTTTTTGTTAATATATAAAAGTTGTTCGAAATTTCATAAATAATTAAGTTTATTTGTTAAGCTGCCTTTTTTTAATAGTTTATTTTTAAAATAAATTTATAAATTTTTAGGAATAAAGCGTATAATATTTCATCTCTATTTTACATTCTACTATAGTTTAATAATTTTCTGTTCATAAATTTTTAAATCAAATATTTGATTATTTAATTGCTCTTTAGAGTACACTAAAAACAGTGCATTACTTTTTTTTTTTTTTTTTTTTAATTCTTCGTTACATTTTGAATACACTTTTCGTCCAGCCAAGATCCTTACTTGGATCTTGTCGGCTTGTTCGAGTATCAATAAAATAATTATACAGTTTTTTTGTATTTAAATTAGATAATATTTAAAAATGTAAGTACACAACATTATTTTGTAATACTACGATATTTTCATTTCCAAATTTTTGTAGAATGATTTTTAATTTAAAGAACATTTTTCTTTATATATAAATAAAATAACCCTTTTTAAAATAAATATTTAGTTTTCTTTAATTAATTTAAAGTTTATAGTGATTTAAACATCCAATTTTTTATTTCTTTTTTCACAATTTTTTCATCATCTAAGTTTTCTAAATGATTTGGCAGTTCATTCCAAAGTTTAGGCTATAAGATTTTATGAGTTCTTTCACCAAATCTATTAACATATTTAGGTATATTCACATTAACATATTCGTAACTTCAGTTACGAATCCTAACTTATTTGAGATAAACATATTTATGATTTATTATGACTTATGAGCAGCTTAAATAATGTATTTTAGAAAATGATTAAGAATGGCTATTTTAAGTTGCTTTCTGTACAGTCCGTGCCACCTAAGGATGTTTGCGATTAATCGAAATCGAGTCACGAGCCAATAGACGTTCAAGCGCTCAAGGCCACAAGTAGGTGGGGTAATGTTAACTAAATGGAGAGTTTTTAGGCGCTCTTTCATTGGTCGCATCCTTAGGTGGCGTGGACTGTAGTTTCGGCTATTTTAAGTTAAAATAGGTATTGTTAATAATTTGCTAATATGCATTATTTAAACTGCTCATAATAACTCATAAAATGTTCATCTCAAATAAGTTAGGATTCGTAACTGAAGTAATGCACCAATTTTTTGAGTGTATAAAAAAATAAAACTTTTTTTCAATTATTAATTAAGTAAACTTTAATTTATATTATCCAAAAAGTACACATACAAAGTTTTTTTTGTTTTTTTTTCTTCTCTGTATATATATCTAAGGTAAAACTTTTATTTGTGATTTGATCTGTAAGTAGAAAAGACCACAAAACCTATGACGTAATTAATTAAGAACAAACATAAGAGAAAAGGGTTGTCAACGAAAACAAAGCCCTTTACTTAACACTCCACTTCACTCGTTCTTCTTCTTCTTACTGTTATACGTATATCTATCTAGACTGAAGTGTATGGACCAGAGACACCTTATATCATCACATTTGTGTTATATATATATATATATATATATATATATATATATATATATATATATTATAAAGAGGTTCTCAAAATATTAAGTGTACTATTGTAAACTGTGCAAAGTGTCATGCCATGTTATTTCTTCCCGCTTAAAAGTTTTCCCTAGCGTAACTAATAGCCTTTATATTATACTATATATATATATTACACCACACACAGTATTATCACTAACCACTTATATAAATATTACATTTAATTCAAGAAAATTTTATTTTTTTTTGTATGTTTTTTTTTGTACTTTAAATGTCATGTGCAGCATAATTGTGTTTAAAAAAAATGAAGAAAATTATTTATTTTCTGATTTCAATTTTTGTATTACTCGTCAATTGATCTTATAAAAATTCAGTATTCAGTAAATTTGAGATAAAAGCCAAATTTTAATTTAAGGTACAGATATTATGATATAAAATTTTACTCTCTTGCCTTAAGAGCATACAATGCATTTAGATGAAAACTTCATTTTTGACAAAATGTTGAAAATACAATTTTTTTTCTCTTTTTTGATCCCAACTCTAAAGTTTATCATATTAATGTATTAATGCACATTGTACAATCAAAATTACTGCTTTATACTGATTCATCATTGATATAATATAAAGTACGTATTTGGGTATGTTGTTAATATTTATTATAATAATATTGTGATTGTAATTGTACAATCTTTCATGGGCTATATACAAAAGAGAAGCTAATACCCATGAGGTTACCGGAAATTACTCATGAGAATCCATACACATTTGCGTCCAGTCAACCTTGGTTGCAAATTGTTCTTGTGTTATCTAGGGCTCTTATATTTACCTAGTCTACAACAAGTTTGGTTAGGTGATGATGAATGAATAGGTAGAAAATATGAGTGAAATGGTGAACCGTCCCGAGATTCTCTCTATTTCGCGATTTTACATTGTTTCTTGAAATCACGATATTACTTCTCAACAATGTTTGTAATTATATTTTTTTTGGTAAATAATCATTATAATAAGACCAATGATATACATTGTTACTATCAACATTTTCATGCTACTTTTTGACTGTTTATGACGTCATAAACAGAAATATTCACTTAAATTGCATACTTTACAGTTTTTTCACGCTCTCTTGTGAGGCCACATTTACATTCTGGTAAAAATTATCGTCAGTTTTGTACATCCCATTTTATGTTTAAAAAGAACATGTTGTTTCATGTTTTCTATACCTTTAAATGAGGAAAAAGCACAAAGTTTATAATTATAGTAAATTTATCATGAAATATATGCAATGAATATGTTCATACATAATTAAGGTCTTGCGAAAATTAGTGGTGTTTTATGAAATATTGATAGTAAATTCAATTTAAAACTAAAGCAGCGCGTCGAATTTTAGAATTTTACCCACAATATTTATGAAATGTTTATATAAGAAGTAAGTGGTTTTATGTTAAACACCTAAAATGAAATACAAACATTCAACACACTTTATTTTTAAGCTCAATAAAATATTTTAAACAAGGAAAAACTTGCACAAATTTTTACTCTTTTTAAAAACTTTTTGATAAAGTAAAAGTGAAAATTTTTAGCTTCTTTAAATTCTTTTAATTTTCTACCTTTTTTCGTGGTACTTATTCATTCCTCTTTCTTAAACTTAATTTAAAAACTTTGTTACTTCTTTTGAAACTTTCACTTTTTATGTAATTAATGTAAGAATTAATTACAAACAAATTTTAAGATAGTGAATAATAATATAAAAGAGAGTCTTGATAAAGTTATTAGAATAATAATTAGAAATTTTTTAAACTACTTATATAGGTAGTAAACTAATAGTTAATTCTATTATTCAATTTTTAATTATAATTAACATATTCAAATACTATTTTCAATTTACATGATCACAGTTGATTCCTCGTTGAATTCGTAGTGTTTTTATAAATTGATATAGTATACTGCTTTGTTAATGCTTCGTTTCTGAAACATTAAAAAGTATCTGAGAGAGAGAGAGAGAGAGAGAGAGAGAGAGAGAGAGAGAGAGAGAGAGAGAGAGAGAGAGAGAGAGAGAGAGAGAGAGAGAGAGAGAGAGAGAGAGAGAGAGAGAGATAGGGATAGGGAAGAAGGAAGAGAGAGCGTTATACTGTTTTTTTTTTTAAATAAACTAGAAAAGAAGGTGTGGAAAAAAAGGGTGAGGATACAAAAAAAAGTTGTAAACAAAAGTGCTTGTCAGTTTTAACTGTACGAGTTTACATTAGATTTGGACTGTAACAGCTCCATGAGTACGTTTAGTTGTTTTTTTTTTCTGGTCAGATAGACAGACAGACAGACAGATAGACATTGAGTCGATCTTTCTTTACACTCATTCATTTACTTTGTCTCTCTCTCTCTCTCTCTCTCTCTCTCTCTCTCTCTCTCTCTGTTTTACATCCGGCTCTCTTGAAATACTACACACTTACACACATAAACCCATCTTCACTCACATTATATTATTTTTTTGTATATAAGACAATACATTAAACGAATTGTAAACACAAATGAATAGTTAGTTGTTTTTCTACACTTACGTATATTTTTGTATACCTACTTCAAAATTTTCGCTCTATACTTTGTTAGTAGGTATAACAAACCTTTTACTATAATGATTTTTAATATAAAAAGTATACGAAAATTTGAGAATTTTAGATAAAAACATGTATAAACATTACATTAACAATAAAAAATTGCTGATTATAAAGATATATAACGTGTTTTAAACTTCTTTTTATACTTATTATTCTATATAATATTTATTATTATTCTTTTGTAGGTTATTTTTTGTGCTAAAATGTACAAAATTTCTCTGTATTTGTTAAAGTAAAGCAATCAATGTTGTGGTGAAAAAAATCTGTATCTCGTTTTTGGTCACGTGAAGCAATTAAAATGTGTATCTAGTTTTTTTTCCAGTGGAAGCAAAATGTGTATCTCGTCTAAGTGAGCAATATGTGTATCTTGTTTTATGTCTCGGTAAGCAATATGTGTATCTTGTTTGTTTTTTTTGTCACGTGAAGCAATATGTGTCAGTCAAGCGTCATCTACATAACGGAGATGACTTATGGAGTTCGAAAACGAGTTACACATTTTACTTCCCGTGACTAAAAACGAGATACACATTTTATGCTTTTACTGATAAAAAAAAAGTGATAAGTATTTTGCTTCACATTACAATAATCGAGATACACATTTTGCAAAAAAAAAAATGAGATACACATTTTACTTACCGTGACAAAAAATGAGATACACATATTTTTCGCCACAACATCGAGTTATAGTTTTTAGTTATAAACAGCAATATGGACACAAAACTTCTAAACATCTGTATTCTTGAATTAAAAGTTATGTACAATATAGTAGGTCATACAGTCTATGATACGTAATGCTTAGCGAGCTGTAAAATGCAATATGTTAGTTCACAGATATGGTGTTATAAAGTATAATTAAAATTTAATAAAAAAATATACATATATTCGGTAATACAAAACTTTATATCTTTTAACATTTTATTATTAAAGTATTACTTTTACCTCAATTTGCAATTCAATTTATCCAAGGTTGTGGCGCAGTGAAATGCATGCTGGTCTGATGTACGAGAGGTCGTGCGTTCGTTGCTTGGTGGGTACCGTGTCGGCTTTTTCAGATGCCGTGCGTGGTATGCGATTCTCTCATGGAGGCCTTACGAAAAGCCGGAACGACTGGAATGAACGAGGAATGAACAGGGAATGAATCAAATTGGAACGATATTGATCCAGCTGATTAATGGCGCTTAACTTAAAAAGCAAGTACGTTTATCTTTATGATTTGGGGTTTATAATTGTGTTTTCTTGAATTTTATTGCTTGAATACGATTTTCAAAAGCTCGTTTTTTGTTGTTTTAAGTGTTTCTAATAACCTATTTTGATTAGATTTAATTTAAACTATGCGCCATAAATATTGCGCAATCTCGTGCGTCAATTTGTTTCATTCCCTGTTCATTCCAATCGTTCCGGCTTTTCGTAAGGCCTCATGTTCTCTGCATGTTCATGCCTGTACGTTTGCCAGTGCATCACAGGTAAAACTGTAGGAGAGATATTTAGGCTTGACAGGTCTCCGGCAAGTCCTGGCAGTGGTGGTAGTGACCCACGCTAAGTCAGAGGTGTCTCGGGACGGTTCACCAATCCTCCTCATCTCATTCATTTCTATTGAATCACACATTATTGGGTATAGTCTATTGTGTGGTATAGATATTCATTTTTGTTTAACACAAAAGTGCTATTTTTGGAATACTTAAGTAAGTCATGGAATTAGAAATAATGCTATAAAAAAAGTCTGTACTCGGTTCAATATTATTATTTATTATTATTGAAATAATATTCTATTGTAAAGGTTGAACGATATGATAAAAATTTCTAAAGCAATATTTTCTGGTATTGTTAAAGAAGAATGAACACAAAATAATGATTCTTCAGCATTGTAATGATTCAACCTTACCTTTTTTTTATTTTGATGAGTGCAAAAAAAAAAAAAAAAAGAAAAAAAAAAAAAAAAAAAGAGCAAGAATCTACCCATTTGATATAAAAACGTCTTTTTTTATCTTTGCCAACCCAAGGGGAAGATTGTGCAACGTTTCTTCTTTTCTTTCTTCTTTCTCATAAAACCAATATTTTTTTGCCTATGATTTTACAAACCATTGGCATCAAATGATGTAAACACTTCACTTTTGGTTATAAATCTTCAAAAGATGCATTTTCAAAACGGTGTGTTATTGTAATCATATGGTTTTTCCCCTTCTTATATAATCATGTAAAAAAATATGAAAATATTTATCTTGCCTAGAAAATATAAGAAAATATTTTCATTTCAAAATATTAGGCAAGTTTCTCAAACTACATTCAAAATACAAAGTGTAAGATAAGTGAGAAGTGACGTCATAGTCCACACGCACCATTTTGTGAATGGAAAATAAATTAGAAATCAATGACTTCGGCTGAATTAACGTTGATTTTCATATTTGTTAGGATATTAGTTACACTTTTTTATTATTGTTATTGAAAGCGTTTTATACTATTAACATTTCTTACATTGTCTCGAAACGTTCATGCATTGTACATTAAATTCTAATGCGTACAGAGTATATATAAAAAAAAGATTCAAAATTCAATACTTAAAGCCATAGACCACATAAAACAACATGTGCTTTTTAATGAACAAACACAAAATAGGATATTCAAAACAGATGACAATTTGTACCAGAATGTTAATATAGCCCTACGACAGAGCGTAAAGAAACTGTAAAGTATGCAATTTACGTGAAAATTCATGTTTATGACGTCAGAAACATGCAAAAATTAGTATGAAAATATTGTGCGGGTTGCATAAATTGACTATTCTGATCACTTCTACGGGGCTACTGTTGGGTTTTGAGACAAACTAATGTTATTTATGTAAATCCCATCAAGTGTTTTAAGATATAATTTCTTATGTTTTTCTCTGGTCTATTCCTTTAAGATTAGGCATTTAAAACGTTTAATTTCTACCAGTGAATGTTTACTCGCTATACCAATAAAGCATAGGTACTGTCTACTAGTGAAATGGGAAAAGAGTATACTGTGCTCTATAATGTTTACAGAGAACCCACGTATCTTTTGTACTTCATACTTACATCAACATTAGCCTCTACAAGATTGAATATTTAGTGAAAATACACTCATACTTTGACATACGACCACAATAAAATCACAATAAAAAACAGTATACATAAATTTTATTAACTGACAACGTCAGGGCCCTAGAGAGAGTCCACGTCTGTGTTTTTAATGAATACTTTAATGTTTTTTTTTTTTTTTTTTTTTTTTTTTTTTTTTGAACATCAGATCAACTTTAATGTGCCCAAAAAAGTATTAAGAAATCATGGCATCTTTTGTATCCCTACATGCTCAAATGATGCATCTAAAAATTCTTTTATTACAAGAGCAACCACATTATGTAACATATTAAACATTGATATCTTTCATGATTCAAATAACAAAATCTATGCATGACACTTAAAAAATAAAATAACATGTGTATTAAAATTAGAAATAAATAATTTAGTTTGCATGATAGCTATTATATATTTATGTTGTAGTTTTAAATAATTATGATTATTTTAACTATTGTACTGTGTGTACCTCCAATGTATTGGGCGCAAGCCTGTTTTTGGATGAAACAAATAAATAAATAACATTCTTAAAGAGTTGTAAAAAGAAAAAAATAATAAAAAAGTTCCTATAATATGCAGTATAATATGCATTTTTATGTATAAAACTGTGAAATGTACCTGACTTGTCTTGAGAAGGCCAATAAAAATGATTTGATTTGATTTGAAGTATTTCGTATAGGTACTCTCTAAGCATTTGTACGTTGTCAGTAAACATTTGTTTTCTTGGTGTAGAAAATTTAATTTGCACAGAACATATCAAAAGAACTCGCAATTTATATTAATTGGCATAAAAAATCATTATTATTATTATTATTTTTTTTTTGAATGGCAATTATTTCTGTCTCAAAATTCTCATTTAAATTAATCAATAATTTTATATTTCCATATTTATAAATTATATATATAAAAAAAACACGAAACGTTAACGTGTTCAGTAATTAGTTCACTTTTTTTACAGCAAGATTGCAAACACGTGTTAAATTTGTTACTTTTGCGTGTTATATAAAATTGCGACACTACTCGATTAATCTAAATCCACATAAAATATTACTGCTTAATCACGCACACATTAGTTTTTTTAACACGTACAAATATATGTTACATAAAAAAAACACTAATTAAACTCATGAGTATGGTATTCTGTGTAAGTTAAATTTTTTAGCATGATAGTAAAATATTTTTGTCAAATAAAAAAGTAAATTTGACGTTATAGAGAGTGTTATAAAAAAAAATCAGAGTTGTAGAGGCATCTTTCTGTCACTGCTATTTTATAATTAAATTAAATTTTACGGTACGTTTTTTTTTATCATATTGCCTGCAGGGCTATCAAATATTAAAATAATAGAATTTTTAATGATTTTTTTTACTTGAAAGAAAATAAATATGTTATACGTTATGATAAAAATTTCATTTTTATCATGTTGCTATGGTTACTAATATTTTTAAATTGAAAAAGCTTTGAACATAGTATAATACGTTTTTCTTTTGTAATGTAGTTTAAAATGCATTATATTGCATATTTTTTATTGCTAGTTAAAGTTATAGAACACGTTAAACAAAAAAAAATTCTAATATTAACATAACCTGAAAATCAACGTTGATTTGGCCGGAGTCATTGATTTTTAATTTATTTTCCACTCATGAAGAAACAATGCGGTTTTATGACGTCACAGCTCAGTGGTCCACGTACGCGTAAAACAAGCAAGCTGTGACGTCATAAAACCGCATCTGCTATTTCGTGAATGGAAAATAAATAAGAAATCAATAACTCCGGTTAAATGAACGTTGATTTTCAGGTATGTTAGAATATATTTTAAGTTTTATCTTCAACGTGTTCTATGCCTTTAAGTAAAAGTAAATAATTTGAATTCTAGAACATAAAAGATGAAAATACTTTAATAAAGAACCTATAAATAGTTTCATGTATATTGTGACCTTAATTAACGACTTAAATAAAATAAACGTGTTTTTATTACGCAATGAAGGCAACACACTTAAAGGCTAGACAATTATATTATTATAAATATTTCAAAACAACATTAAAGCGTTCTATTTTGTAAGTATTTAAACAAAATGATTTATGAGAGTGTATATTGTAATTAAGCACCTATTTTACATGGATAGGTTTGAATTGACTCCCAGTCAAAGAATTTCTTTTGATATAATGCTTTGAAAACATAAATTAACACGAAAAATTATTCTCTTAAAAATGATTTATATTTCTCTCATTAATAATAAGGCTTCTAAATTACGGCTTAATTTAAGACTAAAGTAGCTATTAAAATTTATTTTTAACTTAAAAATTTACTATATTTTATACTATATCTCATTCAAAAAAAAAAAAAAAAAAAAAAAAAAAAAAGATAAAAAAAATAAATAAAAAAAAGATAAAAAAAAGGATAAAAATTTTAATATTAAATTATGCCAGGATATTGTAAGTACTATTTATAAAACTTCGGAAATAAAGCACTGTTAAATTCCCTTGTAACACAATTAGCTTAATGTATATGCAAATATAATATGAAATAAAAGGCTAAATAATACATAACTCGACTAAAATAATAAAACCTTTTTTTTTCTCATTAGGGATTTCATTATTTTACAATTTTTTTTTGTATGAAAGCTTTTACCTTTTTCAATATAAAAATAATTTTTTTAGCATGAATACATATATTATACACCATAACGATTTCTACAGATTTTATTGTTATTACTTTGTTTATTCAGTCTGCTCATATTGTTGGATTTGATTTGCAAACCTGAATATCGTATTATCTGCTCTTTTTTTTACGTGGATAGCTATCATGGAGTAATGGGGATATCTATGAAAAGATTCACTCATTTAAATGAGAATAATATTAAATCAAAACACCAAGCGAAAACTTAAATTAATAAACTATACAATAAAGTAATAACCTTTCAATCTTATTTTGTTTTTATTTCAATTGTTCTTCCATTTATGACTCTATAGAAATGAGGGTGATTTTTTTTTTATTACAAAAAAACACGCCTGTTACTAAGCCAAAAGTGACTCCTATATTTTACCCCATTATTATACAATGCATTTTCTTGCATTGCAAGTTTCTATGTGAAACTTGTTATAGGGTGGTTTCATTCATGTTAAATTTGACGCCATAAGTGAGCGCTAAATAACATGAGCCGGTATGGGAAAATGGCTCATTTTGCCAGTTTTAAAATACTTCGCAATATTTTTGAGAGCATTGATGCTGTTAACAGGTTGAATTAGTTTTTCAAGTTTGCAAGAAAAATAAAGATAAAAAAAAAATGCTAATTTTTTAAAGAAAATAGCCAAAAACTACGTTTGTCCTATGCTGAGCAATGTTATTCATTGCTCAAGAAGAGCATCGAAAAGCATTCAAAGTGACGTCATGCGCACACACCCTATATGTTATTCAAAAGTGCAGTACAAAAGTATTTGCTTGAGAATTCATTGTATAGCGTATTATATTACCTGGCATTAAATAATTCAATGGATCATATTTTTATTAAAAAAAAAAAAAAAAAAAGTCTTTAACTCTATTATGAATAAAGCACTAATATTATTATTATTATTATTGTTGCTTAGAGAAAAATTACTACCTATGGCAGGTACATGAATCTTGTATTTTGCAATAGTTGCACTTTAATGTATAATTTGGAACAGTAGTTACAATAACACTAAATCTAAGTGAATCACACCTTCATATTACACCTGCATTAGGTATAGTATTGTAGTATAATAATACCTGTTCTAGGTTATATGTCTACCTATTGCACTTACAGGATTTAATACCTGCCTTAATATTTTTCCGCGTGAATGTTTGTTTTATGTTTTTTTGTGTAATGGACTTATTCTATACTCTGTATTGGAACACGTAGTAAAATCTTATATCGTATAATTGATTGTAAATCTAAAACATTATAAATCAGGTTATATAATTTCATATATTACACTTTGTAGAAAATAATAATAAACTTTTAGACACGATATGTGTTTTAATTATTTAAAGGTATAGAACACTATACCTAAAAAAAACTTGAAAAATATCCAAACATGCTTGAAAATCAACGTTGATTTAGCTGCATTCATTAATTTTTAATTTATTTTCCATACGCGCGAAATGGCTTATACGGACAATAACGTCACAGCTCTCTGATTAACGGGCGAATAAAACAAAAGGGAATGAAAAATAAATTAGAAATCAATGACTTCATCCAAATCAACGTTGATTTTTAGGTATATTACATGTCATTAAACAAGTTTTTAGTTCAATGCCTTTAATTTATACATCATGCGTTACATGTAGTAAGTCCATTAAGAACAAGTATGTGACTCTTTATTCACATAATATGCATTAAGTGTGTCGCAGTGCAGACTTATATCCTTAGCAAAGTAAACACCTTACCCCTATCTCGTATATATCTGACTCTCTACATTTGCATGTCAATGAATGCAAAATTAACCGCAAAGTTTATTCGTTCAACTATATAACACACTTTTCTCATGTTATAGCTATATAAAGAGGGAGGGAACAAAAATTGTTTGACAAAGTTTCAAACTGCATTATATTTATATTATGTATACCTTTTGTCATCATATAATGTTAAGATTGCCTATATATATTTTGGTTAACATAATTTATTATGTAATAGAATATCAATCTTAACTTTATTTAGAAGTTTTGACGTTATAACATATACGTGATTGATGTGTTAATTGGTTCTTTGATTTATGAGACGTAATTTAATATTCAAATATTTAACAACTTTATATATTGTGACAAGTAATATGAGATTTTTATCAAAATATACTTTGCAATTATGATGGTAACTTTTAGAACATCTTAAAGAGCTTTTACATTGATACAGTATCACAAGGCAGAGTTTCATTGTTGCTAGAATGTAATCTAATAATGCGCAGAAGTTCGTTCTGTATAAACTACACACAAATATTGAGCCAGCTTTGATATTTTTCTTTTGTTAAGAACATCTGATCATGACGTCACTATCTGTTTACAACGTATATGTATGGTTGATCATTTTTATTTTTTCGTTTAGAACTTTAGAAGTGATAAGAATGAACGAAACTTCACAACAAAAAATTCCATGCTCACGCAGCAACTTATTTTTATCGGTTCAAAAAACAAAAGCAACCAATAAATGTGTGTATTTCTTTTGGCCAGCCAATCATTGCTAAGGAGCCCTACTATACTTTACAAAACAAACTAGAACCTTATACCAGTGGCGGCTCACTTCCCATAGAGGGCGTTACACGTTGGTGGCTGGCTGGTGCAATAAAAATACGTAAAAGCTTTAGTGCACCAGCGCGCTCTTATACACAGCTACTATAGGATTCACCAACGTGTAACGTCCTCTTACGGAAGTGCACCACCACTACCTTATACCTCTATTGTGAAAGCTACTCTATCAAGAAATAATATCTCAAAAATATATCTATTGTTTCTTTAGTAAAAACGATTAATTTATTTTTAATTTATAATAAAGATAGGTTCACCAAGGTGTAACGTGAATAGTTTTTCTTATGGGAATTAACATTGTTGTTAACTAGTTCAGTGACGCTGTTAAGCTCCGTATGACTTAATATATTTTGACTCCTTAAAGAGAAAAACAACAAAAAAAAACAGTTTTATAAACTTCGTAAACAGGTAGTGACGTCATGATCAGGTGTTTTTAACAAAGTTGTCTATTAGTATCAATAAGCGCTTCTTATATTTTTGATAAAGGCGAGTTTCTTATCAGTATCCGGTATGATATTACCTTTGTTGAATTTGTAAGAAGTGCTTTTTGAAACTAGTAGACTCATTAAGGACAAAATATACTATCTGATGATATTTAAAGCTCAATATTTGTGTGTAATTTACAGAACCAAAGTTTATTCTGAAAAGTATAGTGAGGCTCTTTAACAATGATTGGTAGTTCAAAAATATATAAAAATAAATCACCATTGAGTATTTTTTTTTTGAGGTTCCGTTTATTTTTATCAAGTCTATAAAGGTATAAACGAAGAAATCACAATGACCAAGCATACATATAAACGTAGAAAATGGGCAGTGACGTCATGATTACGAGTTTTTAACAAAGGAAAAATATCGAAGCTGGCTCAATGCTCTATTAGTTGGCTAAACATAATGGTCTATCAAGAAGTTTTTTTAAAGTATCGGTGCAGTATAAGAATAGAAGCTATATATTTTACTTCTATAGATATATAAGATATAATATACTATATCGTCACCTTAGAGTGAGAACCTCGTATATCGCAAAAAATTTGACGGGATTCTGAACCTTATATTATATCTACATAAGGCTCAAAATTGCATCATATTTTTTTGCATATACGAGGTTCTCACTCTAAGGTGACGATATATAGATATAATATATATATATATATATATATATATATATATATATATATATATATATATATATATATATATATATATATATATATATATATGTGTGTGTGTATAGATAAAATGTTTCTTATGTTATTAAGAATTAAGCTATAGAAACAGCCAAAGTAAAAACTAAAAGTTATAGAAATATTAAAAGTTTTGAAAACAAATAGTTGAAGATTTCTTTCGTAAACTTTCACTTTATTAGCTTCCAATAATACAGAGAATTTTAATTGAGTGTTCGCTTACTAACTTGTTTCTTGTGGTTTTTATATTACGAGACTGCGAGCGTTATTTTTTTTTGTTATCAAAAAATAAAGCAAAAAAAAAAAAAAAAAAAAAAAAAAAAAAAAAAGCAACAGTATACATTAAAAAAATTATATAGACTGTTAAGCTGCAGGGTAATTCTAAATTTGAATAGAGCTTTGAAAATTTCTTTCTTATACACTTTTCTTTAGAAACAATTTATTACATTATCTTTTCAGTAAAATGTTTATTATTTCACAGTTAATAGATGTGTTCAATAAAACTTAAATGAATGCTTTATTGTTTTGACTATTGACTATAATTTTTAGACAGTAGTTTTTGGATTAACTATTTGGACTTTTTATTTTCTTCTTTCTTTTGTATGGAGACGTTTCTGTGATACTAAAATAAATCATGGTACTGGCCTCAAAATTTTAAATAAAAAACGTAAAGTTCATGACATGAGATAGTTATAATACACTGTTTGGACTTTTTTTTTTCGTTCTTTTTTATAGAGACTTTTCTGTGACACTAACATAAATCATGGTACTGGCCTCAAAAAGTTAAATAAAAAACGTAAAGTTCATGAGATGGGATAGTTATACATAAACATATTATGTCTCTCTATATATACTTCTGAACCCCCCACAAACTGGAGTTAAAAAACTGTAAAGGGAAGGATTCATCAACAAGTATGCAACTTTAAGTAATCATGACGTCATGAGTTCCAAGTCTACAATAGAAATTGTAGCGTAGGTTGCCTACATTACAAGTTTTCTCCCTAGTTTATGAGAGTACATGTATCTAATAGGCTGTATATTGTGATTTATCAATGCAAGAAGATTTAAAGGCATAGACAATGAGACTTACATAAATAACATTAATTGGTCTCAAGCGCTGTAGCAGTGATCAAAAAATTTTGATTTATGCAACCCGCACAACATTTTCATACTAATTTTTGCATGTTTCTGACGTCATAAACAGAAATATTTGCTTTACAGTTTTTTCACGCTCTCTTGTGGGGCCACATTTACATTCTGGTAAAAATTTTCATCAGTTTTGTAGATCCCATTTTGTGTTTAATGATTTAAAAGAACATGTTGTTTTATGTGGTCAATGCATTTAAATTTACTAAAGTTTCTATTTAGCAATAATGCAAATATCAGACATCAGAAACCTCTTAAATTTATGTATAAATACCAGAAACTTAACTTTATTTATTATTATTTTTTTTTTGCGTTTTTTATTTGAACTTGCAGCTTAAAAAGAGAAAAAGTTTATAATGACTCTAAGGTTGTATATGCACAAGCAAATAAATTTAATATATGCAAAAAATTAAAATTCCTCTTTCGTTATATAAATAGTAGAAATAATGTTGTTTTTCACTGTACCGTACCGTAAGAAAAATATTTATTGAAGAACTTTTCTGTATAATATTTATTTAAACTTTCAAGTTTAAATATTCTCCGTCCGTACACGTATATGAATGAATATAATTTACTCTTTTTTCGTTATTATATTAAACGTGAACTTTTATCACAAACTTTAAGGTTATTAAATCATGCTTGTGTCTCTTTATACTTTCCTTTAAGTTTAACGTCTATAATAGCTTTACTAATAATAAATACAATATATATATATATATATATATATATATATATATATATATATATATATATATATATATATATATATATATATATATAAATGTTACAGTTTTGTGTGATTGACCGCTTATGTAAAGCTAAAAAACGGAAAAGGAAGTGCTGGAAAAGGAAACCACGTGATGTTGTGATGTTAAAAGTGGGAGGTAGCTCAGGCCTAGCTTGCTGCTAGCGGGAAGTTTTCTCCCACTTTAACTGTCACGTGGTTTCTTCTTTCGGCACTTCCTTTTCCGGCATTTTGAGAAAACATAAGCGGTCACTAAATCTTTAACAAAAGATACTTATATTTAATTAGGTACAGTATAGAGAAATCTTGACCTTAAAACCGGAAACATAACAATACCATTTGTTTTGTAAATATTTTGTAATATTTTATATTCAAGAGTTTTGATCAGTTAAGTATTGTTTAATTATTACTTCCCATAATAAAAATTTATGACTCTGCATTTCATTTTTTATCATTTCAATTTATCGTTGAGAAATATTACTTGACTCATTACTAATTTTGATTGCTCATGTTAAGTCATAGATTTCAAAAACTAGATAGCAAAAAAAAAAAAATCAAATCAATCAATCAATCAATCAATCAATCAATCAATCAATCAATCAATCAATCAATCAATCAATCAATCAATCAATCAATCAATCAATCAATCAATCAATCAATCAATCAATCATTATTTAAACTTTATAAACTCTAAAAATGTAAATGAAACGTAAAATAAAAATCAAATAATTAAAGTTTAACTACGTACCATTGAATAAGAATCTATATTATTAAAAGACATTCTAAGAAAGCTTGATTAATATTGACAGGTATAGGAAAAACATCACGAGGTAACAAAACAAAACGGAAGATGTGTGCATCCGCTAAGACTTTCTCGGTATACCTAACTAATATACGTATCTTATACTTGAGCAAACAATAAAAAAGTAAACAAAGTTAATAATATTATCTTATGTTATGTTAGTATAGTCTGGCTGGGTCATCTACCTGTAAAGATAAAATTGTTTTATGTAATTGTTAATCCAAAAACTTTTGTCAGTTTTGTATATTATTCTCATGTCTAACGTAATATATGAACGTGCATGTAGTTTTAACTACGGTAGTGATAAATTTGTGTACACAACAACAAGAAGATTATGTTGTTTGTTTTCTGTAAAATTACATTTTCTATAGTCATAAAATTGAGTTAAGACAATATTATGTATATACGTAAGTGTATACTATATATATGAAACACAATATACTGTACAGTTGCAGACAAATGAAACTATCTTTTTTCCGTGCCTCAAATTTTATGTATGGAACCTATATTATAACGTCATATTCACGTGCATCACGAGACGTGTTTGGCTTGCTGGCTAAAGCAGCTCACCTGATAGATAGCACTACACCTGAGCAGTGTTTGGCTTGCTGGTTAAAGCAGCTCACCTGATAGATAACGTTATACCTGAGCAGTGTTTGGCTTGCTGGTTAAAGCAGCTCACCTGATAGATAGCACTACACCTGAGCAGTGTTTGGCTTGCTGGTTAAAGCAGCTCACCTGAGATAATGCTACACCTGAGCAGTACTTGGCTTGCTGGTTAAAGCAGCTCACCTGATAGATAACGCTACACCTGAGCAGTGTTTGGCTTGCTGGTTAAAGCAGCTCACCTGATAGATTATAATGCTATATCTGAGCAGTGTTTGGCTTGCTGGCTAAAGCAGCTCACCTGATAGATAACACTATAACTGAGCAGTGTTTGGCTTGCTGGCTAAAGCAGATCACCTTATCCATAACGCTCACCTAAAGAGGTCTGTAAGAGGTTAGATAATCCGGGAAAAGTTTTGGCCAAGGTCACACAACGTAAAAGAATTCACTAAAGACGTCATATCACCACTTGCAACTTTGTTTACTTTATCAGTGACGTAACTGGTGAACGGCATCGTATTGGCTTAGAACCAAGTACAATCCATCACAAAATGAAATAGAATGCGCGAGTTTTGTGCTGAGCTCAACCTCTTTATTACATGGGCCTTTGGCTACACCTGAGCGCACATCAAAACACGTGAATATTACGTAACAATATCGTTTCCACATAAAATTTGAGGCACGCAAAATATCAACATGTTTGAATGGTTACCTTTCCTTTGTCTGAAACTGAACAGTATACAAGTATACATTACAAAGAATTTTTCTGCTTTTCAAGAATGACTGTATCAGTCTTTTTCTTTTAAAGTTTTGATTTTTTCTTTTTCTTTCTTCTTCTGTATAGAATGAGATCACGTATATGTAAGAAAAAGAGAGTAGGATCAAGAAAAAAAAAGCAATATGTATGGCCGACGTACCGTGAAATTTCTTTTCCTAACAATGTTACCATACCTATAAAAAACAGCGCGTATCATATAATACTATTATATATAGTAAAAAAAAAATTGTAGAATTATTACAATTTTTTTTTATATATTATTATGTCTTGTAAACACCTTTTTTAAGTAATTTAATTTTTTTAAAATATAATTAAAGAAACAGACTAGAAGAAAACATAAGCATTTATAGTATTATAAAACACTGAATGGGACTTACAAAAATAGCATTAGTGTATAGCAGTGATCAATAAATTTCAATTTATACAACCCAGATAACAATTTTATATTAATTTTTGCCTGATTCTGACGTCAGAAACCCGAATAAATAAGTAAATAAATAAATATTCGTTTTAGTCAACAATATTATAAAAAAAATGCAATTGAAAGGGCGAGGTGTAGGCCTGCCAAATGTCTGGCCCACTCTTACACCTTACCTAATAATAGCATACTTTACAGTATTTTCACGCTCTCTTGTGGGGTCAAATTTACATTCTGGTCAAAAATTGTCATCAGTTTTGGATCATTTTGTGTTTCACCATTACAATACATGTTTTTTCATGTGGTCTATGGCTTTAACGGCTATTTATTAAGTCCGCTGTTAACAAGACAAGTATTAGAAGTTAAATATCTAGAACTTGTTGCGTGTTGCTCACAGTTATTTAATACTAAAACGGAATAAATATTGTAATAATATATTATATAGCAATTGGAAATAAAATGTTATTCGAGAAATATCAACTTGTTACTCCACGGGTATGAATGCCAAAAAAATGTTGCTCTTTTTTTACTATAACATCTCAGCCAAAATATAAAATGAGGCAATAAAACCAATTTGCATAATATATTTAACTTATTATGAATGCCAAATTTTATGAGAAATTTTAAAGTAATTTATCCTAGATGTTTAAAATACAAATTTTTATTTAATAATAATAAACTTTAATTTCAGGCAAATGCAGGGCTTTTTCAGACATATATAACATGAAACTTGGCCATAAAATTTAGCCAATAATATTGCAACAAGAAATATTATCATATATTAAAGGAATAGATCAGGAGAAAATATTAGCATTTGTATAACAAAATAATTGATGGGACTTACATAAATAACATAAGTTTATCCCAAAATCTAACAGTAGCGCCGTAGAAGTGAACACAAAATTTCGACTAATGCAACCTTATGTAACTTATGCACAACATTTTCATATTAATTTTTTTACTCTTTCTGACGTCAGAAACAGGCATAATCAAGTAAATTGCATACTTAGCAGTACTATTTTTACGCTGTCTTGTGGGGTCTCATTTAAATACTGGTAAAAATTGTCATCAGTTTTGGAGATCAAAACATCATCACTTGGTATTTCATTTGGTCCATGGATTTTAAAATCCAGTAAGTTCTTTTAGATTTTGAGATTTTGCTGTAAATAGTTCTACCCTTACAAGAATAATTATATTATTTTCGGAAAAAAAATGTTAATGAAATAAAATAATAATAATAATAAAGATTTTATGAGCAAATATAATACAATACAAACATTGCACATAGTCAAAAGAGTTGTTCAACAGGAGATCAAAAAAGGCAAAGCCCATACAAAATTTGATATCCAAAAATAGCAAATATACGTATATGTATTACCAATAAAAATGCATTGATGTTTAGTAAACGATGATGATGATATAGATAAAATTACATGTTTCACTCAGAAACAAAATGTTTATACTCCTAATGCATACAAATGTTTGGAGGGTATATACCTATGAAATGCTTTGATTTTGAGTCAAAGCACGAGTGTATTTTACACTAAATATTTAATGTTGTAGAGGCTATAGTGTCGATGCAAGGATGAGTATATTTGAGTATACTATATACGGGTTCTCCGTAAACATAAGTGTAACTATATACTCTCTCTACTCATTTTACTAATAGACAATACCCATGTCCTTGTAGTGATTATATATTCACTGGTAGAGAGTAAACATTTGAAATACCAAATCTCTAGTATTGAATTTTAAGGCAGTGGGGAACCGACTTGGTGTGGAAATAGTCAAAGTGGAACTTTGTTTTCTCAATAGTTCTTTCTGCGTTATTTATATCGAACAAAACAAATGCTATAATTTGGAAGTAATATTGAAAGAATTTTAAAAATGATTTGCTGACATAGAGGTGATATGGTACGTTTTGTCAGCAATCTCATCGCTCGCAAGTGAATACGGTACGCACTCTCAGGGGTGGATTCCCTATCTTGCATGTAGTAATTTCTATAGCCTTTACTTATTTAGTATTCTAAGTAAGTGTACGTACATCATTTTACATTCACGGAGAGAAATAAATACATAATAATTATGCTAGTTCATTTTCAGCATAATTTGGCAATAAAACATAATTTATGCTATATTGCATAATAACTGTGTTATATAGCATAAATATTATGTTGTACAGCATAAATATTTATGTTGCTCTAATTTAGCATTATTTATGCTATTATGATAAATTCAACATAAATAATGATATTTATTCTTTCCGTGTTCATTGTAGATTTTTTTAAAAAAAATCATAATTTTGTATCTTAAATTTCAATATATTATCCTACATAGTATGTATATTGAAACATTTATCTTTGCTGAACCATGGTGTCTAGATATATGACAACCGATTGATTGATTAATATATTTAGATAGTAAATCTTCTACAATAGAAGCTCGTCTGCTGTATGAAGCAAAAACATGGGATCATCATGTTATAAAAAACAATTTCGTGACTTTGCATAAAAACCTTGCAAAACTGTCACATTTAATTATATCTTCTTTTTTTTTTAATAATAATCATTATAAAACTGGGAATATAAAAATTGTTATATTATAATTTAAATGAGATTTTTCAACGTTATAATAACTTTTTTATAGGACATTTTTATATTAATTAAAAGATAATAGAAAGAAAATAGAATTTTTTTTATTATATTATATAACCACTTGGGGGTAATGTTTATTTTAAAAAATTTGTCAACAAAAAATTAATAATTTTTTATTTAAGATAGCATATTATACTTCTTATTAAAAACAACAAATTAATTTTGACATTTTTTTATTATAATTTTAAACTCAATAGCCGTATATTTATATATCTGTCGGTTCACTTTTACTAATATAGCTTATTATTATGTAATATTAATATAAATTTAACACAAATGAAAATAGAACGAAAACAAGTAGTTATTTTTTTTCTAAATAAAAAAATAGTTAAAATATTTTTTAACAAATATTTTTTATATTTCTTTTAAGGGTGTAGGGTAGTAACCTTATATCTCAAAAACTAAAAGTGTTTTGGGTCTAAACGTGTCATTGTGTATCACACCTCTAGCCGTGATAAAAATTTCATGATCTTTCATGATCCCGAAAAAAAGAAAAAAATTATTGAAGAAAACATTGGGCCTTATATGAGATTAAAATTTCAAAAATTCATGTAAAATTAATTTGCACGGTGACCCCCCCCCCCAAATTTTTATATATTTGAAATTGTCTCGAGCTGAAGTATAATTGTGCAAAATTTCAGATTTTTTGGACGAGAAAGGTTTGAGTCTAATGGCTGACGTCGGTCCCCTACACCCTTAATATTAAAATTCTTTGAGTTAGATGAAATTTGATTTTTTTTTTCCTTTTGGTGAATCAATTTACAATTTTACGTAAAATCAAAGAATTGAAGGATTGGTTATTATCTATTCTTGCATTTTTTATATGAATTTTTGGTATAGCATGAACTGTTTTAAAATAATTAACACAAATGAATATAATATTACAGACAATATTATGAACTATTTTTATTCTTTATTAGATATAATCAAAATTAATTTTGACAATTTACAACCTGTATAATATAGTATTAATTTTATATATACAATTATTTGTACTTTATTAAAGTTTCATATATATATATATATAATTACATAAGTTTTGTAACACTTTTTTTCAAGTTATTTCAAGCAGGTTAGAATAACATATTGTAAGTTTCATATTGATTTATGGTGTTATAAACAGACTTTTTTTTTTTTTAAGAATTTATTCAAAAACGTCTGGTTTAATGTTAATGCCTAAAGGGTTAACTTAACATTGAAGTCATTTTCTTCTGGGAGAATATAGTTTTGTGCGAGCAAAAGTATAAGAGCAAAAAAGCAGAGAAGCAGGCGAGTGCTTATTAAAAGTAAAGCTCAAGTTTTAGCAGTCAGTCAGACAGAGAGAGAGAGAGAGAGAGAGAGAGAGTATACTTTTGAGTACCAAAAACCATCCTGTTGGTATCCTCTGGCATTTACTTCTAACTTTTCCATAAAAGAAGATACGCGTCATTTTATAAATAATATAAAAAATATATATATATTAATATATTTTTGTAAGAAACAGATGAAAGAAATGTGAAAATTTGTCACGTTGATGAAAAGTAATAAAAAAGTTATTTTTTGGGACATATAAGTTTATGACCTTTCACAAATTATTACAGTGACCTTTTTTTTATACAGACTTTATCATTGGGGATTTACTTGTATATAATCAATATTATTTACTTGATATTTCAAAATTAATTTTATAAGATTTTTTTTTATATATTATATAAGTTTTATTCTTAAAGGGATACTTGCCTCAAAAGTCAAAACATTTAATAAAAAAAAAACGTAGCATACTAACACATATTACGTCCCTCCACTCTGCTGCAGCAATATCTCCTGGGGGTAAAAAAAAGCACACAAAGTAAAGAAGACAACTTTTGAAAGTCACTACGTCACGTATGTAATCCAGGTCTACAATAAATATAAGCGAACTTATAAGTTTTTCTCCTAGTTTTTGATGATAGTATATAATTTTTATTTATACATATTTTTAAGTATTTTATTATGTAATTTATATTTTTATCAGGCTTAGAGGACTAAAATATGTATGTGTCTGATCTCAATTATGTTCTTTTATTTATTTTTTTATTTTTTTTTTTTTGTATTCGTACTATTTTTTTATAATAAAATCTGTTTGAAATTGAAATCGGTACAGTAGGCTTAAGGGACATAATATGTATAAAGGTCGCAACTCTAAATTTATTATTGAGGTAAAATTCTTTCATAAAGGCGTAGAACACTTTGAACAAGAATGTGTAATATCGACTAATATCCTAACATTCCTAAACGTCAACGTTGATTTCGGGGAAGTCATTGATTCTAATTTATTTTTCATTTACTAAATGGCAGCTGCGAGTTTATGACGTGACAGCTAGCGCGCGAAGCCCAGTGAGCTGTAACGTCATAAACCCGCATCTGCTATTTAATAAATTGAAAATAAATTAGAAATCAATAACTCCGTCCAAATCAACGCTGATATTTAAGTATGATAGGATATTAAACTTTTTTTTTTTTTTTTTTTTTTTTTTGAAGGGGTTCTACGCATTTAAGGTTTAAACAGGGCGCTAATTCTGTAACTTTATAAAGAAAAAAATTATTCGATTTCTAATGCAAATTTCTTTTTTGGCAACAAAGTGAAAAAATTGCAGAATTAACCCCCAGAACCCCTTTAATCTTAAAATTGAGAACTTTTGACTGCCATTCCACGTGTTATAAATAATACAAGTAATAGATTAAGTGATACCGATATCGATACTATACCATCAGACAGTTGTGATTGATACTTTGGAAGATATATTGTTGGAAAAAAAATACAATTATATTTTATAACAGACAAGTTAAAAACGTAGTAACTATACTTTGGTTACACTTGAAAGCTTATTATACGCGTATTCAATGGGGAAAAAAAAAAAAAAAAAAAAAAAAAGAGGACTTAAATTTCTATTCCCAGCTAGAATATATTATTACCTCCTCAACGAGCTTTATAAAAGTGTTTTCATGTAACGTAATTTAATTTTTTATATATATATATAAAAGAAAAAAGTTATAATGTATTGATGTACTTGTATAATAATTTTTCTCTTTTTCTACACTTCATATTAAAATTTTGTATTTTTAGCTTCATCTTTCTTATAAATCATTTGTCTGATGAAAATGCTAACATTAATTTTAACTTTTTTTTTTTTGTGTTACAGCAAAAAAAGTTTCCGATAATAATTATTTTACTCCATTATTTCAGAACACATTTAAAAGTGTTTTTTACTTTGACTTTGTACGCAAAAGTTAATGAGAAAGTCAAATTCTAAGAAGTTTTTTAACTTTGAATCTTTTTGATCTGAAATAATTATTTTGTTTAAAAAAATAAAAAATTTAATTTAATTTTAAAGTAGAATTGTAAAGAAATTTTAATGATGCAAAATTAAAAAAAAAATAACAAAAAATGTTGTTATCAATTGTGCTTCTCTCTATTCTACTCGTTTTTTTTTTTTTTTTCAATATTGAGTTCTTCTGTTTACTCTAAAAAACGGAAAAGGAAGTGCCGGAAAAGGAAACCATGTGACAGTAAAAGTAGGAGAAAAAGTTGGTGCCAACAGCAAGGTAGGCCTGAGCTACTTCCCACTTTTACCGTCACGTGGTTTCCTTTTCCAATTTTTAGCTTTACATAAGCGGTAATTGTAATTTAACGCCTATTTTACACGAGAAGTTTTAATGAAACACAAACCCTTCCATTATTCTAATATTCTTATTGACTAATAAAGGAACACTGTTCTGAGGCTGACTATAAGCGATTTAGCTTACATCCACTTCCGTTTTGACGTACTGCACATGCGTAGTAAGTAAAAACTGAAGCGAATGTAAGCGAAATCACTTAAAGTCAGCCTCAAAACAGTTGTTATTTTACTAGTAAATACTCATGAATTACATAGTCAGCCATTTGTCATCTTTAAGTCAAAGCATGACCAAAGCAGTTGCTTCGTTGTGAGTACACTCCATTCCATTGTGATAATATAATTTACCATTCAAAATTTGGCGCTAAATATGCAATGTTATTCTTATGAGAAATACACGTGCTACATTTAAATGTAACAAAATGAAGCAACAAAATTGGACAGTCATGTGTACAGTCTTTTTACTAAAAAAAAGTTGATTTCTATTGGCATAAGGAAATAACATGTTCAGTATTTATATGGATTTTTACGGAAATCTCCACCTGATTGCATTGTCTATAAGCCAATAGAAATAATTTTCTTAGTAAAACGATTGTACAAAAGTAGAGCATTTTATAGTAATGATATAACTGCATATGAAGTAGCTATACAAATTAAAGGAATAGACCAGAGAAAAACACAATCATTTATATCACAAAACACTTGATGGGACTTACATAAATAACTGTAATTTGTCCCAAAAGTCAACTGTAGCTCCGTAGCAGTGATCAGAAATTTCCATTTATGCAACCCGCACAACATTTTCGTACTAATTTTTGCATGTTTCTGACGTCATAAACATGAATTTTCACGCAAATTGTATACTTTACAGTATTTTCACGCTCTCTCGTGGGGCTACATTAACATTCTGGTAAAAATTGTCAACAGTTTTGAAGATCCCATTTCATGTTTTTTCATTAAAAACCACATGTTGTTTTATGTCGTCTATGGCTTTAATAAACTCAAAAGTTGAAAATTGATTTACTACTTCAAAATGCACATTCATTAAATTGTTATAGTAATAATGAACTTGCATACTAATACACAAAATAGTTATATTCATCTGTATAATATTATCTACGTTATATACATTCTCTAATTATGTTATCTAATCCACGTAGTGAACCAAACATACATTGGATTAGTATCATACACTGATTAAGTAAATAGCATCTGCATAGTATTTTGGAACTGTTAGTCACTAAATAATTTGTGCATTATTCTCTCAACATTCATGCTTATATAGGGTGGTTTCATTCATGTTAAAGTCGACGCCATAAGTGAGTGATAAATAAGATGCATGGGACAGTGTAGGAAAATGATTCATTTTGCCAGTTTAAAAATACTTCGCAATATTTTTGAGAGCATTGATGTTGTTAACAGGTTGAATTAGTGTCTCAAGTATGCAAGAAAAATAATAATGACAAAAAAATAGCTAATTTACCAAAGAAAATAGCCAAAAACTACGTTTGTCCTATGCTAAGCAATGTTATTCATTGCTCAAGAAGAGCATCAAAAAGCACTCAGAATGACGTCATGCGTACACACCCTGTACATCAAATTATAATGCATAGAGAGTACTTTATCCAACAATTCGATACATTTAAAATGTTTATCTAAGTTTGTTATGTAAAGTATAGTAAGGCACTTTAATAATGATTGGCTGCCCCCCCCCCCCCCCAATTTAAACACATTCATTGGTAGATCAAGTAGTATTGTAGTTTATAACTTCCTGTTTAAAATTAAAGTGTACATATTACAAAATACAGAGTATTCATGTACCTGCCATAGGTAGTGTTTTTTTTCCGTCTAGGTTCTAATACTCGACTCATAAAACCTGAGTTACCTGCCGTTCGACCTTTTACGGTATCGCCCATTCGCCCCCCTTCTCCTTAAATGTGACAATGGGCGATACTTTAAGCATGCTCGATTTAAATCGACTGAGGTTTTTTGAGTCGAATATATATATGAAATCTGAAATCTAACACTAATATAATAACTCAACTATAATATTTTATGAAGAAATGCATTTGATATTTCTTGTACTTATTGAGCACACTATACTATACAAGTTAAAATATTCAGTAAAAAAAAAAAAAAAAAAAACTGCTTTGACGCACTTGTGTATTTCGTAGGTACTCTCTAACTATTTTATGTTTGAAAGTAAACAATTGTTTTTTTGAGTGAATATTTACTTGCAGTAGTTTATAAATATATGGACGCTATAATTATAGAAATGTATTTTCTCGGTAGAAAGATTTTGAAAAATGGAAAGAAAATGCATTGTTGTGAGCTTCTTTCTCTCTCCCTCTCAACATCTCTATTATTTCAACTTCATAACATTCTGTATTTCAATTCAACGTAACATTCTATATAAACAAAAAGTATTCAATGTAGGTTAAAAAGAAAGTTTTGGCATGCAGAATAATATGTCTGTATTTAATATGTATAGAATTTCATAAACTTTAGCTCATATATGCAAGTTGATGATGCAGTATAATATTATGCATATCTGCATATGAGGAATGAAATGAATGTATTGTAATGATTACTAGAGTGAAATAATTAACATGACGTGCACTAGTGAATGCAATCAAAGTCAGGCATTCAAATAGTAGATAACAGTACAAATAAAAGGATTTTTTTCAATTAAATAGGCTACGTGTGCTTGATTTCATTGGTAATATAACAAGTCTTATTATACATAGTAACAAATATAATAATACAGGGTGTCCAAAAACTCTTTTGCGTAGAAATACTCTGACTAGTGGATATTGCTTAAAGAAAGTCAAAGGACCATATAAGTGGGTTTGTACCTTTTTTGGCCTCTAATAAAAACCATTTATTATAATTATTTATTATTATTTTTTAAATACAACCATGAAGCTCTATCAAAATATACACATTTCATCAAATTAAAGCCCTGTATTTAACATTTTGAAAAATGGAAACATGAACAGTGGTTCTGTCACACGATGCAAATAAAAACAAATCATTAAAATAAATAAATGATGCACTTTCCCCCCTAAAATTTTGACTGCATTTCAGTACCTTTTTTTGTAGGAGTACAATTGAAAAATGTAACTTCTTTATCAAGTTTCAAAATGTAAAATACAATTAAAAATGTTAATAATATAATGTTATATTTGATGTATGAAAGTATACATTAATTTTGGAAAGCGTTTCATGATTTTCTTTCGATTTAAAAATGCTAGACACCTTGTATTTTGTATCTATTAGTTAACATACAAACATTGCGGTGTTATTTCATTCCATTTGTATCGAAGTTCAATTACGATATCTAGTTTTAAATATATATTTCATCTATATTACTTCAGAGACAAAACACAATTATGTTCTTCTTTAGGGACAGAGTATGAAAGTGAAAGTACTATTTTTTAAAGGAAATAATGTCACTCTGCCTGTTAATGACTGGAATCAATTTTAAAGTAAAATTTTGACTTGAATTTAAAGATTATAAATGAGCAAACAGATGCACGGATATCTTGCCAAGTATTTCTAGTATTAATCAAAATTATGTATATAACTATTACAGGAGACTAAATACTCTATGCTTAATTTAAAAATTTTACACGTACGATTAATTAAAAATTTTGTAACATATTATTTAATAACAAACTAATATTCATCAATCTATATCCAAGTTTAAATATATTCACATTTATTACAAAAAAGCTAATTATTCAATGAAATGACAGAAAATCGGTTACATTTAACTGTTGGCATTAATCAACGTTTTTAAATATAAATTATTTTAATTACCCTGTAATAAATTTCATATATATATATATATATATATATATATATATATATATATATATATATATATATATATATATATATATATATATATATATATTATAATTGGGCATTTTGCCTAACTGGTGTAAAATAAAATTCAGTTTTACTTTTGTTTACTTTTATGTATTTTTAATCATATTTTCAATTAAACTTTTATTTTAATTATTATGTAAATAAACAATAATGTATGTCAGCACAATATATTATAAAATATTTATTGCGATATAAAAGCAATACAGTAATTTACTTGAAATATGTTATGTTATACATTCATCAACATAAACCGAACTGTAATGAAAGTGTGGTAGCTATTAATTAAATGATCGTGTAATTTATAATTTTACATCATCATTAATGTCCCTTTTTTTGTAATAAAATTTTCTCTAAAAGGTGTTTACTATTTGGTTTGCTTTTCATACCAGACAATTTTTTTATATAAACACAACTGTCACACTGACAAGGAACAAATATGTTTTTGTAAAAAAATGCCAATTTTATGAATATATATATTACACCGCAAAATGTTTTGCTTCATATGTTACCAAAAAGTTGTAGGTTTTACCCTACCAGAATTGCCTCCTTATTTCCGCAACTAAATGTTAACAAATTTTTGTAAGAAAAGGTTACCAAAATCTGGCAACTTTGATAGGGCAAAACCTACCACTTTTTGGTAATTTAGAAATACCATTTCGATATAAAATATTATATCGATGTATCGAACAGTAAACATGATATCGATATAATGACATAAAATGGCAGTTGGCGATTCAAACTTTACCATCAAAGACATATCTAACAAGTAAAAAAGCAAATATAATATCACACATCTACGTAAATAATATTTAGTATTTTTATTGCTATAATAATAATTATTATATAGTTGAATTAATTATAATATATTTTATAATATACAGCTACGCACTTACCGAGTTTGAAAATGCAATGAGAAAGATGCCACATGAGTGTAACGTGCACTTAAACCACAAAATTTTCTTTTCTAGCACTTTGTTGGGCTAAAACTATTAGCTAACTACAAAATAAATATACTTAAATAAACTATAAAATCGTTAAACAAACATTACAACTCCAATAAAACACAAATAACTTGATTTATATATGCTAAGACACTAACACATGTTTACTGAAATTTCTCTCTTCTTCGAGTTCATAATGCTTCCACTAGGTGGCGTTACCGTCAGTTTTTATATTTATCAGCAAATTGGTAGTTTAGATTTTTTAACCTTGCCAAATTTTGGTAGGTATCAAATTTTGGTAAGATAAAGTTACTAGAAATTGGTTAGAAAAGCTAAAGTACCAGTTTTTGGCAAGAAAAATGAAAAGTTACCAGAAATTTGTATATCTCTTTTTGCCTACCAAATATTAGCAACTTAATATCCTACCAAACTAAAGAAACATTTTGCGGTGTAGTAAAGATTTAATATCGTCAAAAAACACATTATGTGTGCTTTTTTTAATGTTTTTAATTATTATTTCCAACACATTTTAATGCAAATTAGTATAAAAAGGTTTGTTTATGGAATGATTTTAACAGCTTTATATTGTTCTGTTTTTTTAGTAATTGGCTAAATTTTTATGTGTGGTATTACATGGGACTAAATAGCGGTTTGCTTGAGTGACTGCCTCATTACTAAACTTTTAGGCATTTTGCCAGAGAGAGAGAGAGAGAGAGAGAGAGAAAGCTATGGAAACAGTATATTGTATAACACAATGTATATAGGTATATAGTCCAAATTTTCAGTTTGTGACGTCACCACAAAAAAACTGGCAAAGATAACCAACTCAAAAGTCGTATTTCACTCATCCTTATTTCTAACCTAAAGATAAAACAAAATTTTCTCTATCACTGAAATTACGACTTACACAAAGTTTATACTATATGTGAAACTTAAAACTTTCTACTTTTATTGTTACGTCTTTTTAAGTTTTCTTAAAAAAAGAAGAAAAAAATCTTAAAAACAAAATTTATTCTGAAATATATTTCATACATGCATAGACTTGGTTATTTATTTATTTATTTTTTAAAACCTCTCTGTCATTTCTTTGTGTGCTATAAAATAGTGGAAACGTAAACAAACAATAAATTCAAAACAACATAAAAAGCACATCAGTATGTGGTATATAATATATTTTTATTAGTTGTGTTGTAAGATAACAAAACAGTTCTCCCAAGTCTGAACTTTTATTTGATTACGTGTTTCTTCAGGTGTTGTGAATTAAATGAGGGGAACGTTAAATAATGACGAGGACTAAAAAAATATGGATACATAAAATTTTGCATATTTTAAAAGAGTTCTACCTTTATGTAATAGAAATTTGCATTTAGGTTCGATACTTAAAATTTCTATAACGATACTATCTAGCATCAAATTATAACGATAACGTAACGAAAACGATAACGTAATGATAACGTTACTTTTAAAATGTCAGCCACAATAACAATACTATAACGATAATTTCTCGATAACGATAACTATAAATTATAGAGCAATGTTTTTATAGAAATAAAATATTCCAAATAATTGCTTCATAACTATACTATACCTACCATGATTACCCGTTTCATTTGTATACTTTTTTAATTTTTGGTGATATTTTCCTAATTTTTGGTGCATTTTTCTTACTTTTGTGTGTATATTTTCATATTATTGGAGCAAAAAGTATCATCATTGTGACGATAATATCGTCAATTTTTGTTAATCTATAACGATAATTTTTATAAAACTATTAATCTTATAACGCATCGATAACCAATTATCGATATAGTATTGGTATTGTACTTATGATAATCTAACCCAAGACTAATTTGTAACTTTTCAGTTTATTAAGTATTTTTTATTAATTTTTAAACATTGCGAACTTATCCCATGCCCAAATGCATAATTTGCCGACCATGACGTCAATTTTCGTTTTTCAAAAATTAATTAAAAATAACTAATAGATAAGCTATTTGCATATCAATCGATTTAAAAAAATTCTTTAGAATATGATATAAAATTACCCCCTAAATTTTTATTGAGGCTTCCTCATTTTTAATTATGATAATATAAAAATTAAGTTACTTAAATATGACTTTAAATTTTAAATATGGAATTAAAGGAATAGACCAGAGAAAAACATAAGCATTTATATCACAAAAGACTTGATGAGATTTGCATAAATAACGTTCGTTTGTCTCAAAACCCAACAGTAGCCCCGTAGAAGTGATCAGAAATTTGGATTTATTCAACCCGCACAACATTTTAATACTAATTTTTGCATGCTTCTTACGTCATAAACATGAATAGTCACGCAAATTGTATACTTTACAATATTTTCACGCTCTCTCGTGGAGCTACATTGACATTCTGGTAAAAATTGTCATCAGTTTTGAAGATCCCATTTCATGTTTATTCATTAAAAAGCACATGTTGTTTTATGTGGTCTATGGCTTTAGTTATGAAATTATTTGTCAACAGCCATGCTTGGCACAAACTGGAAGTGGCTAGGGTCAGCTTTTGATAACAGACATCAGATTTGAAACAAGATAACCGCTAAGCAAAAGTAGTGAATGAAATAACTTAAGGAGTTAAATGCTGTTTTTATGTATACAAATGAGTGTTTTTCATTTTAATTTATCTAAATGTTCAACAATTTAAAATATTAACATCAATTTTGAAAAATCAATAGCTTTACCGTTTTATTATACATCTTTTTAAAAATATAATGTAATACTTATATATTATATAATATGCCCAGATTTTATTATGCTATGAAATACTTGGAATAATACGTAGCTAACTGGAATAAAAATCTATTCTGGTCTTATAAAACTTATGATTATATTTTCACTTTTAACTATTTTTTATATTTAGAACGAAAAGAAATATTCAGTTTAAAAATATTTATTCAATAAATTTAGTGTTTCTATATTTTGATTGCATGTCTGCTCTACTGTATATCTATTCTGTCAAAAATGTAGAAGTTTTTGCTATATATATATTTTTTTTTGTTAAAGGCGTAGAACACCATGAACAAAAAAGCTATAACAAACCTGAAAATCAACGTTGCTTTGGCAGGAGTCATTGATTTCTAATTTATTTTCCATTCACAAAATGGTGCGAGCGGGCAATGACGTCACAGCTCACTTGCTTTACGGGTGCGTGGACCAGGCGAGCGACGTCATTACCCAATCGCGCCATTTTGTGAATGGAAAATAAATTAGAAATCAATGACTCCGGCCAAATCAACGTTGATTTTCAGGTTTGTTAATATTACACAACTTTTTTTGTTCAAGATGTTCTACATCTTTAAAAACCAAAGAAATAGAAGAGGAATGCAATGAGACGTATATTGATTCTTGAAAGAGACAAGTGATATTTTCCGATCCGTATAAGAAATCTACATTTTTTTTTATGTAACAAGAAATATACGTTTTACGTGTAAAAATAAGTGAGCTATATATTGTTGCTGTTATATTTTATTTGTATGTGTATACCGACCACGAGATAGACATAAATATTGATTTATATTCGCATCGTAACTTCATCCCTCATATTTTCTTGTCAAGATCAATAGCAAGATGTTTTCCCTCGAGATATTTATCAAAATTTATTGAACAAAAGAAACTCAATTAATTTTACAATATTTTGTTATAATTAAATAAAAATATTCAAGAAACACTGGATACCTGCAAGCATATAATAAAAAATTTCATTATTATATTGATTAAAAATACATTGTTTTATATATTTTGATTAATCAATATACTTTCGTGACCATAGTAATTGATGAATAAGAGTAACATAAAAATATCTTCTGTTTTAATATTATTTAAATTTTGCTATCATAGCCTTTTAAACATTTTTCAATATATAAAGCCATAGACCACATAAAACAACATGTGCTTTTTAATGAATATAAACACAAAATGAGATCTTCAAAACGGATGGCAATTTTTACAAGAATGTTAATGTAGCCCCACGAGAGAGCGTTAAAATACTGTAAAGTATGCAATTGCCTGACTATTCATGTTTATTACACCAGAAACATACAAAAGTTAGTAAAAAATGTTGTGCAATGGTTGCATAAAATGAAACTTTTCTGATCACTGTTACGGAGCTACAGTTGGGTTTTGAAATAAACTAAAGCTATTTATGTAAGTCCCATCAAGTGTTTTGTGATATAAATACTTATTTTTTCTTCTGGTCTATTCCTTTAATATATCCTCTTTAGGTACAGTACACAATACAGTAAACATTATGAAAATTCAATGAAAAAAATTGAAAAAAAAAATCGAACAACTTGAGCTAGAAATATGACATTTTGACCAGAAAACCTCCATAAATTTACGCATTTTTAATGCTATTTTGAGCATTTTAGAATGGGTAGAGGGTTTGCAAAAGTAAGAAAAAGTTTTAAATAAAAGAAAAATAGTTTTGCTTTTCTGAGAACCGCACAAAAACGTACTTAAAATTTACGACAGTGAAAGAATTTAAAAAAAAAAAAAAAAAAAAAAGAATAGGATAAATAATACGTATACTGAGATACCTTTATATAAAGAAATGTTTTTTGTTTTATAGGATTTTAGTAAAGGATTTGTGTATTTTGATTGGATTTACTTGTTTCAATTCTCTAAAGTTAAGCTTTATAGCCAATCAGAAAATTGAATTTTTGTATCTCTCCAGCAGGGTCTTTGCTATAGAATTGAAAGACAAAAAAGAAAACATTTATTTCTTGTATACATTTGCTAAAAAAATTATTTGCTTTTTTTTTTAATTTTTTTTTTTTTAGTTATGTAACATAAAAGATAATATCATGTTCAATAATATTCAAAATAATATGAATATTTTTCTTAAAAGAATTTAATAAAACAAAATTACATTTGCTATTAAAGATAATTTTATGTTAGCATACGACATTTTTTTTTTTTTTTTTAATATTAAAACTATGAAAATAAAAACGTGTGCAATCATTCTTACAGTGATGAGAAGTAGTTTCTGTCTCTTTTGAGTATTTATAAATTGCCTTAAGGATGGTAGACATTATTTTAAGTTAAAATATGAAAGGAATGCATCGCTACAGGGGAGTAGAATTCTAAAGTTTTAACTTACAGAAAATGAGAAAGTTGGTCTGAATTGATGTAAAACATTTGGTTTTGCTATCAAACATTGTAGAATATTTAAGTATGTTATCATGAAAATATAAAATTCATTATAATAATAGCTTTTTAGAATATTTAAAATATTAAGATTTTTTTTTAAATAAAAATAAATTGATATTACTTTTGAATAATTTGATTTGAGTTTAAATAATGAGTGTCTCTCAATGATGAAAAATTTCGTGTTAAAAGTCAATGAAGGTATTATCTTTTTATGTGCTTCTCTTTGCCTGGAGTTGGATAAGAGATGATCATTATTCCTTCTCACTCTCTTTACCAAATTTTTTCCACACCCACAATACACCCCCTTCCTTCCCTCTCTTATCCCTTTTCTCTCTGATACTGTCTCTTTTCTCTCTCTCTCTCTCTCTCTCTCTCTCTCTCTCTCTCTCTCTCTCTCTCTCTCTCTTTCTCTTCCCTTCTCTGCGCAAAAGTTTGACAATATGACACCTTAAAAATTTCATTTCAAAGCAAGTTTTATCGAAACAAAATGCCATACTATATTTTTCATGAGAATAAAATTAAAAACTAAAACTATAATAAAAAACATGTCATTTGTTTCTTGCTATTTCATGTACATGTAGTTCTATACAAAATCTACTTAAGGTGGGAAATCAGCTACTGCGAGATTTGACTAAAAAGTTGTAAAGAAAGAAATATCTGAAATTTTGCATTGTGATACATTCAGATAAGGAAGAAACGTAAAAAAAATTGGAGAGGAGGGGGTCACCAAGCTAGATTAAAATTGTGATTTTTTTATGTTTTAGTTCCATAAGAGCCCATGTTAATTTCAATAATTATTTTCTCCCTTATCTGATGGTCATGGGTTCTGAAATTTGTTTCGTAGGTAGCTGTTACTATTACCCTTCAAATAGCATCAAAACGTTTGAAAGTTTCCTGTTTTTATTTTGAGATACAAGCCATCTATATACAACCCTTAAATATTTTGTGTTTTAATTTCTACAAGAAAGGCCTAGTATTCATCTTGAAAATATTAATTCATTTTGAATAAAAAAAACATTGATAGGCTTGAAATCCCTTCAAAAATTAGTTTTCGGTTAAATACGAGTAAATTGATATTTCCACTAGTTTGACGAGGAAGATTATATCACGAGTTCGATTCTCGTTCTCCGCACGTTAATGCCCGTACGTACAGTCCGTGCCACCTAAGGATGTTCGCGATTAATCGAAATCGAGCCACGAGCCAATAGACGCTCAAGCGCTCAAGGTCGCTAGGAGGTGGGGTAATGTTAACTAAATGGAGAGTTTTTAAATGCTCTCTTATTGGTCGCATCCTTAGGTGGCGTGGACCGTATGTCTGTGTGTCACAGGTAAAACTAAGAAGAGATGTATAGGCTTGACAGGTGTGCGTATTTATATCTCTGGTCAGTTGGCAGTGCAAGGTGGTAGTGGCCGTCAAGTCAGAGGTATCTCGCTATTGCTCATCAATCCACCTTCACTCATTTCTATTAAATCACACATTGTTGGGGTTATTCTGTTGTGTGGTATACAACTCACTTTCATTTTTCATTTAGGGAGTAGGTGACCGACTGATATCTTGCAAACTAGACGGTCGGGAATTATAATATAAACACAAAGTAACATAGAAATGTTACTTAAAAGTTTAGTTACGTCAAACATGTAAAAACACGATCAAATATTTAAGTTATTCCACTTTAAAGATAACATGTAAATGTGTAAATTTTAGTCAAATTAGAAACTTTTTTCAAATTAAAAATATTATTAAAACTTTTTTCGGAACAAAAAAATATATAACTTTTAAATTTAATCGATTTTATTTGAAAATTATAGTGTTTGTTTCGTTGGAAATAAATAATGTACAAAAAATTATTTTGCAAATATAGTTCTTCTTTTAACGATTTCCGGTCCAAGTCGGTCGCCTTCTACTTTAAAACAACAACAATGAAAATTGTTACGATTTTACGCTTTAGTTTCATTCAAACGCTCAGTGACATTTATTGAACCAAATTGAATAGTTTTTCCAACAACTTGCTAATAAAAAAACCAATTTTCCTTTAATTGGTCAACACTGATAATTAATAATTCAATTGCGTACGTTAATTAATAATTCACATAATTTGACGCTATAGTTTTACGCTTGTTAACACTGTTTTGTTTATAAAAGCTTTATATATATATATATATATATATATATATAAATTTAATGTATATAAATGTATATTAAACACATTGAGGCGTTGTATAAAATAGAACAACAATACGAAATATAATTTTTACAAATCTAATTTGAAAAATATTAACAATGAAAACAGTTTTCATTATATGTTATTAATTTTTTTTCTATAAACAAATCTGTATTAATACCTATTGGTGTTTTTATTGTATATATTTTTTTTAATTAAAATTTATATTTTTAGTAAACACACAATTACATTTTAATAATATTATTATTAAATAATAAATTTTTAAATAATTACTTTTTATTCATGCTATTTAATTTTTATTAATATATAAAATTTGTGATCATTATTAATATTATTTTAAATTTTAATATCATTTTATAATTATTGTTGTATACAGTATTCAGTTATTAAACAATATGATATTTTTGTTTGTTTATTTTTATATACCTGAAGCATTTTAAATGTTATTTTTATTTTATTTTTTATCATAAATTTTATATACATATTTATTAATAATTTATTTGTATTTTTACATTGTAAATTTATGATGTTGATTTTTTTTTTTAAATATTTACCTTTATTATTTAAAATTAAAAGAGTTTAATTTTATTTGAATAAAGACGCTTATAACCATAGACCACATGACACAAGATGTTCTTTTTAATGATAAAACACAAAATAAGATCTACAAAACTGGTGATAATTTTTACTATAGTATTGTAAATGTAGTCCCATAAGAGAGCGTGAAAATAGAGTAAAGTATGCCATTTGATTGAATATATCTGTTTAAGACATCAGAAACAGGCAAAAAAATTGTATGAAAATGTTGTACGGGTTGCATAAATCGAAATTTGTTTGATCATTGTTACGGCGCTACAGTTGACATTGCATTTAGTCCACTGCTTTCATTTGTTAGGGTTAGTTGTTAGAGCTTTCATTTGTTCTTCTTGTCTATGCCTTTAAGTAAGAATATCTTCTTTTTTTCTTTCCTTCTTCTTCTTCTTCAACGTTAACAACTCATAACAATCATAAAATCTTTTAAAATACATATTAAAATGTAAAAATATTCAACTCTTATAATTCAATGATAATAGGATCTTTAATGTTAGTAAAATAATAATAATAATAATGGTAGAAAGTATAAAAGAACATCATGGTTACTATGGAAGACGAATAAAATTGCTACTGCAGTAAATCTGAATAATAAAGACATTTTACTGAAGTTTCTTTTGTTGCAGTCATACAACTTGTTAGCATAAATATTTGAATAATAAAATGAACTTTTATTATAGGGTATGCGGTATTTATTTATTATTCGTCATAAGAAGTTGAATTATACAGTAGTCATTAAAAAAATGCATTACAGAAATATTTGTATGAGAAAAATGTTTTATACACGTAAAAAATAAACATCGTAATATATGCTGCATTGAACAATATTTGCTCTATTGTAGAGCAAAAATGTTGCTAATTTGTAATAACATAAGTACTTATGCTGATCATTTTAACTATTATGCTATGTAGTATAATTACTATACAATATAGCATAAATTATGATTTTATGCACGGAAAACATAAATTTAAGAAATTATTCAGTTACACAGATGTAACTCTTCAGTACAAACTAATAACTTAATTGAAAAAAATTTTAAACAGTAACTCGTTATTTCTTCAGCGGTAAATAGTTAGCTCTTTAAATTTAATTTTTTTTTGTATATATCTAATGTAAGTAGATAACCTATACTATGTAATCTAGAGAGGATTCCCGCTGAAAAGTACTGGTCAGCTGGAGACGTATATTGCGGGTCAAAATTACATTGATCAAATGGGCAACAAAATATAACTTCCAGGATAAAATAAAATAAAAGACAACAGAAAATTGAATAACGATATTCTCTTTGGATAACCTATCTATAGAAATGCCTTATAAAACAAATATATCTAACAAATTTATTCTAAAAACGTCTAAATAGTAAGTCTTTAGTTACTTTTTTCCGTGTAAGGTAACATAATTATTACGTATTTATTTTTGTACGTGTAGAGTCAGACTATTTGTGGCAATCAATTATTCAAAATACAATTGATTGATGACTGCATTGAAAACTTGTTACTTCAGTTTCTAATTATTATTATTATTAATGAATTTTTGTTTTATGCTTATTGGATTTGTTCTACTCTGTAATTGATATGAAACGTAATTAAATCTTACAAATTATAAACAATTTTTTTTTAGATTACATGTTTCTTCTATCCTCTTAAGTCCCCGACTTTTAAAAAAAAATTAATTGTTGTAAATTTTAAACACATTGTGTGCGGTGTGCGGCTCAGGAAAAGCAAATGTGTCTTTTGTCAAAAACGTTTTCTTACTTTTAAGCTTATACAATAGCTTTTAAAAAAACCGTAAATTCAAGGTCATTTTCTGGACCAAGTGTCACATTTTCATCTCAATTTGTTCTATTTTGTTCTATTTTTTATTGATGTCCACTGTATTTTATACTTCCACTGAAGAGGCTATAGTTAACTTTGCAAAATTCAAACAATTAAATATATTTCAAACACTTTGACACATAAAAGTATTAAAGAGATTTCAAGCTGGACAAAAGCAAATTAAATTTACATTTTACTATATAAACAAGTCCAATGAATAAAACTCGGACATTTTAAGTGCATAAACTTTGCTGCTAAAGCTGTTTATTTATTTTATTACTCGCACATGTTTTGACAGAAGTAGCAAGTATTAAATTTAAATCACACAATCGTCTTTATTTTTTAAAAAGCTAATAAATATATTTAAAAGGGTAAAGGCCTATTTACATGTTATACGCTCTCTTAGACCTAAACCTAAATACAACTATAGGGTGTGCGCATAGCGTTATACTGAATACATTTTGACGCCATGTTGGAGCAACGAATAGCATTGCTCAGCATAGGAAAATGTTTTTTTTCTTTGGAAAATAACTTAATTTTTTTGTTTTTTATTATTATTCGAGCATACTTTAAAATCTCATTAACCTGTTTGCAGCATCAATACTCTCAAAAATATTGCTTAAGTATTTTTAAACTAGCAAAATGTGTCATTTTTCCATACCAGACCATGCTATTTTATTCTCACATATGACCTCAACTTTTATGTGAAGGCAAACACAATAATTATATAATAATATGACGGAATAGGAATATAATAATAAAATCATTTTTAGTTAAATGTTGCTGAGTTTTTCTAATTTTGCCTAGTTTTATATTATGTCTCTTAATCGAGTTTTTTTTTCTTTCTTTAATTTTAAAATTTATATAATAGCATTGTAAAATCAGTTAAATTTTTTTTCATTTGAGCTTCGTTTTTTCAGTTTTTTTCAGTTTTTTTCAGTTTTTTTTAAGCAATTAGGCGAGATCCAACTGTCTCTGCCTGTTTCTGATTTAAAAATAAAAAGTTGTATTAATTTTTTTTTCAGTTTTTTTCATTTCATATATACCTATAGGTTATTTCCTCTGGTAACAAAACTCTTTTATTTTATATCGTTTATAACAGTTGTTAAAGGCTATACCAAAATTAATTGATAGAGCTTGTTAAAGAGCTTTGCCAAAGCCGCGGCTTTCGCCACAAGTTTTTTTTTCTGTTATTAATTAAATGGAAAAACTGATTTTATTGCCAATTATTTTAGTCACCACTGGTTACAAAAAAATGTAAAAATATATCATGTAGCAAAAAAAAAAAAAAAAGAAGAGAGAGAGAGAGAGAGAGAAAAGTTAAATAATAAAAATAAAAAGTATAGTAGTGATATCATATTTTATAGCACAAATGTGTGAACATTTTGACACGTAACTAATTTACTTATTTAAAAATATGATTTAGAGAGTGTTGATTAATGTTATTATACGTATTTTACAATTTAAAAAAAAGTGATTTATACATAAAAATACTTTGTAAATTGTATTATAGTTTTTAATTTAATAATAAATGTGATAATGTGATTATAACTATTTGTGTGGAGATATTTTTTTTAATCAATTTTAAAATGACAGTTCAAGTTATACTGTATAAATTAAATTGTATTATGAGGTAGATTGATAATTTTTAGGGGGGTAATTTTATTTCATATTTTAAAAGAGTATATTGTCATGAATCTATAGGGTGTATGTGCATGACGTCATATTTAATGCACTTGGAGGCCATATTGGAGTAGTGAATAACATTGCTCAGCATAGGACAAACTTCATTTTAGGCATTTTTTGCTATTGCTATTTTTCTCACATACTCGTACTTGAGATACTAATTGAACATATTTACAGCATCAATGCTCTCAAAAATATTGCATGGTGTTTTTAAACTACCCAAGTGAGTTATTTTCCTATGTCGCCCATGTTATAGAGTCATCCAACATGGCGTCGACTTTAACATGAATGCATAGATCCTATACATGTGTGAATTTCTAATTTTGGAGCTCATTAAGTATTTTTAATTAATTTTTGAAAGTCGTAAAATGACGTCACAGGCTACAATTTTGTCCTATGCTCACATGCATAAGTTGCCACCTGTGACGTCATTTTGTGACTTTCAAAAATTTATTAAAAATACTTAATGAACTCAAAAATTAGAAATTTACATATGTATCGAGTCAGGACATGTCCTCTTGTAGAATATGGAATAAAATTACCCTCTATAGTTTTTTGTAGCCTTACTCATTGTAAAATTTCAATATACATATATACACTTCATTTTATGTTGTTTGCTTTTCAAATAAAGTAAGGACTTTTTATTGTTAATTAACAGACACATTACCTCTTTCTTTACTTTTTCTGGACACGTTTTTTTATATTCTTTGATAATATTTCTTTCCTTTGTGAAGCACACGTCTGTGCTATAAGTTCGATTTTCACTTGAGTTTCAAAGAGAAAGAAAAAAAATGTATAGTTCATCTTTTAAAAATATCTTTATCCTTTTCATGTGCGAATGAATGTGTGTGGAATTCAAAATGAAGCTATATATCATTCGAGAAAAACTTGAAAACATTTTAACTGATCATAATTTTTCTCATGATTAGCTTGGCATATTTTTTCTTTTCAATTATGTACTTTTAATTTAACATTAAATCTGGTGTATACTGGAAATCAATGTTTACTACGAATGAAAAATAACAATATAATTATAAATCAAGTTTCATGTCAGTAAATTTATGACTTTCCATTTATAATAAGTGAATTCTAAAGATTTATATTTTTTTGATATATTATTTTAGAAATGTGAAAAAGAAAAATTATGATTTGTTACAAATATGAAAACATACATACATACAAAAAAAAAAAAAAAAAAAAAAAAAAAAAAAAAAAAAAAAGTGCGTGTGTCAAAATCTTAAAAATAATAGTTTGTATACAAAATACTATAGTGTGATTCTGAATTTCTATGTGTAAATTTCTGTGATCTCACCGCAAGCTTACATTTAAACTCCCATTATCTGTAATATCAGCAATCATAGTAAATTATCACACAGTATTTCAACCACAAACTATATGATAAATGTTTCTTTGTCTACGTCACTTCACATTTCAAAAAACATAAAAAATAAACACCCGAGGGAAAACCCTAAAGTCAAGAGGATTTTTTCTCATTTTTTATAATAACAAAAAAAAAGGGGAAGCAAAATTACTAAAAAGTTGTTTCATATATGTATATAAAAATATTGGTATTTTTAAATGAGTCTAGTAATTTTAAATTATCTTTTAAAATCTTCACCATTATATTCTTAAAGGTAATGATGTAATAATTGTATTATGACACTTAACGTGGTGGTATAAACTATACCCTATAGGGTAAGACTAGTCAAACGAAGAACTTTACTTTAATAGTAAATTTTTCTACGTTATTTATACACCTTTTTTTATTTTTTTTTTTTATACGAACTTATTTTATTAAAAATATTTATATTTAAAAACAATTTATATTTTGAGTTAAAACTTGAAACTGAAATTTAAATTGTCTCATTTGCATGTTATTTTTAATGTGAAATATTTGTAACTAAACTTTTAAGTAACATTTCGTCTTTATTTCATGTTAATTTTATATTTCACAAGCGTTAAGTTTGTGAGATATTAGCCGTTCACCTACTCTCCCTCAATTTTTAAAAGTTTAAAAACTATCTCATAATTAAAAAAATGTTCAAAAAAAAAAAAAGAAAAGAAAAAGAAAAGAAATAAAAGAAAAGAAAAAAGAAAAGAAAAAGGAAAGGAAAAGAAAAAAAGGTAATAACACCTTTAAACCTAATAGCGGGCACTGTATCGCACTCTTTAATCACCCCTTATTCCAGCGCACAATGCTAACTTTAAGGGTGCTATCGTAGGGGTGGAGCCAAAAACCATTAAGAATAGGACCGCTGTCTTACGTCTTCATATTTTTATATATTTCCTATTAAGAACTGCATTTCAATGACCCATATTACCTTTGATACCTTTTTTGATACTTCAATTTTATTAATATCTGTTAACTACCATTATACTTTATAATATATTAAAGCTAATATGATTTTTAAACTTTATATCTCTGCAGTTACCAATAAATGCTTATAGTTTAAGCTACAATGTTGAAAATTGGGACATTTTTATATATAAAAACTATAAATTAAAAATAATCTAAATTAATCCTACAATGTATAAGCTGCAATAAGGTAACCTGCCTTGAGGTTTTGTTTTAATCTGGTATTGTTAGTCATTACGATATATAATCTATATGTAGTAGTAATAAAATCTATAGGGATAAGAACATTTGCATAATTACTATAGACTTCTTTATTTAAATATATGGAAAATCTGATATTAATCTAATTATTTTAAAAGCTTCAATTTATACGTACATACATACAAATATTTTATATATATATAGATTATACCAGACACACACACACACACACACACACACACACACACACACACACACACACACACACACACACACACACATTAAGCTTATAAAACTGCTCTATAAATAGACATAATGTTTTTATAATAAAAAAAAATTGTCAAAGGTTTTTATTTTTAAAACGAAACTTACAGTCGTCTTGACGTAAAAGAATCTGTAATTGAAGTTGAAAATACGCGATACACGTTTCAAGAAAGTACAGTTTCGATCAAATGAATAGTTACCATTTAAACTCGATGTTTTTTACCGCGTTAAATTTTGTTCAATTTTGCAACCTTGTTTATGATTATTCATTGAACTCTATATTCTCAATCACATCTATATTCAAATTCATTGAGTCTATATATTGTAATAGTTGACAAATACACCACAAGAAGTCACCTGTGATGCACTCAGGTAGACAATCATAGAGTTATTATATATAACCTCTTTGTAGACAATCCGGCGGATAAATATTTTGCTTGCTTGCTTGCTCATTCTCTCTCTCTCTCTCTCTCTCTCTCTTCTAAGAAATGCATTTTAATGTTTTTTTTTATGTTTCAAAATAACTGCTGACTTACCGATTTGCCCGATTAAGAGATTAAAATTAAGATTTTTTTTTTATCATTTATATCAATATGATTTGTAATGACAGCAATTTGGTAAGAAAATAGTTCGAAACTTGTTATCAAACAAATACTTGAAAGCATTTCTCACAAGAGAGAGAGAGAGAGAGAGAGAGAGAGAATGAGCAAGCAAGCAAGCAAAATATTTACCCGCCAGATTGTCTACCTGAGTGCATCACAGGTGACTTCTTGTGGTGTCTTTGTCAACTATTACAATATATAGACTCAATGAATTTGAATATAGATGTGATTGAGAATATAGAGTTCAATGAATAATCATAAACAAGGTTGCAAAATTGAACAAAATTTAACGCGGTAAAAAACATCGAGTTTAAATGGTAACTATTCATTTGATCGAAACTGTACATGCTTGGGGTAGTAAAATCAAAAGTGGATTCTTTGTGAGAGAGAAAGAAAAAAGAAGGAACGAAGTATAATAGTAAAAGAACGTCCAGCATGCTTATGCTATACTGTATATATAGCAGCCTGGCACAATACTACTTTATGTGGGGCAGTATAGAAACTGTAATAATCCCCCCCTAACTTCACTCTACACCATAGCAAAGCTTAAAGTAGTTGAAAACCATGAAAAAAAGAGATAGAACTATATATTTGTTTTGTCTTTCACAATAATAAAGAGATCATATAACTATATTCCAGGATCAATCCAAATTTATTGTACGTATAATAAAAACACAATGTTCAGATACAGAGAAAACAATCGACTATATAATTTAATGTTTTAAAAAATAAAATTTTATACTTTTTTCGTGTTTAAATTTTATTTTTATATAGAAGGATTTTTCTATATTGATATCTTAGAATGAGATCAAAGGATGATGTAAAAAAAAAAGAAATGCAACTGCATTTTTATCTCGAGTATATTTTAGAACGATACGATCACAATCTCTCTCTCTCTCTCTCTCTCTCTCTCTCTCTGACTGGCATGGAAATGTCCTTGTTACATTACAGTATATTGTAATGTAAAGCAATAAACACTTGTTACAGAAACATATAAATGTATATTCTTAAAGTAGAGAGAGAGAGAAAGAGAGAGAGAGAAAGAGAGAGAGAGAAAGAGAGAAAAGAGAAAACTTTTTAAGTCTTTTGTTCTCATGAATTTGAAGCTTTCACAATGTGAATGCGTGAGTGAAGAGTTCCAAACCTATAAATATTATACTTGAGTTGCATCAAGAAACATTTATTCAAGAATCTAAGAATGAGTTTTGTTTTTCAACACTATAATAATACATAAAATTGGGGAAAAAAAAAAAAAAAAAGTTTCCCATGAGTATCAACAAATTATAATAGTTTGTTCTGCAAAGTATAGTGAGTTTCTTTAACAATGATTGGCTGCCCAATCATTGTTTTTTTGAGTCAACAAAAATGAGTCACTGTTCAGCTTGGATTTTTTTTTAAAGCTGGTTCTATAAACTACACGCAACTCTTGAGCCAGCTTTGACAATTTTCCTTTCTTAAAAACATCTGATCATATCGTCATTATCTGTTTACTACGTTTATAATATGGTTGATCATTGCTATTTCTTCGTTTAGAACTTTGAACTTGATAAGAATAAACGAAAGTTTACAAAAAAAATAAAATAAATAACTTCCATTTCAATGCGACTCACTTTTATCCGCTCAAAAAAGAAGAGAATGAATGTGTCTTATTTTGTTGGTCAGCCAATCACTGTTAATGAGATTCACTATACTTTACAGAACAAGCTTAAGTTTCGTTCATTTTTATTAGGTCTAAATCAGGTCTAAGAAATAACAATGATCAACCATACATATAAACGTCATAAACAGGTAGTGACGTCATGATTAGGTGTTCTTAACAAAGGAAAAATATAGCTCAATATTTATATGTAGTTTACAGAACGAACTAATATACATACTTTGTAACGAAAATATATTCTGTTGGTTATTTTAAATAATTTTGTATTTAACATTGTACTACACTGAATCTATATGGTAAACTCTTTATAATTAGAGAGAGAAAAAAAAACTTTCATCGTGTTGGGATTTGAACCCGCATTACGTGGTTTTAACGTTTCTCATTACAAAATCTCATTTAAAAATCTTTTATAAATATAACTACTTTTTTTATATCAAAGCCACTTTACCAATGTCTGCGTTTGTTCATCGTGATTCAACGAGTTTGATGGGATGAGACTAGTATAAAGCTAATACGAGTAACTGTCATCAAATCTGTGGTTATCTTTAGTAAATTACATTACTACAGAGTATAGTTGATAATAATTACCTCTCTCTCTCTCTCTCTCTCTCTCTCTCTCTCTCTCTCTCTCTCTCTCTCTCTCTCTCTCTCTCTCTCTCTCTTCTCTCTCTGTCACAGAAAATGTTACATTAGCTGAGTATATCTAGTTCTCATGGTTTCGCCCATCATTCGTCATGACAAAGTTAATTACTTAGTTACCAGGGATAGAAATACACAGCATTGATCATTTGAAAACTTACTTCAAAGTAATATTCTTTCTGTTCTCTAAAAAAATATAAATATTGACTATAAAGGAACAACTGTTTTAAGGCCGACTGATTTTGGTCTGATCCGCTTCCGTTTCTACTTACTACGCATGTGAAGAACGTCGAAACGGAAGCGGTTGTGAGCAAAATTGCTTATAGTTGGCCACAAAACAGTTGTTCCTTTATTAGTCAATAAGGAAAATATTTACGAGGAATTATATATGATATATAAAACAAAGAAATCTCTGTTTGAGTAAGGTCAAAGATAATTTTTTTTTTTTTTTTTAATAAAAAAAGGAACGAAAAGGAAGACAAAGTAAAATAAATTTATAAGACTATATTAGCTTGTATAAACCACACTTATATATATATATATATATATATATATATATATATATATATATATATATATATATATATATATATAGTGAAATAAAATACAATAAACTTTTTGAAATAAAGTTGACAATGACTTTTATGTTAGCAAAAATGCTTTTGGTTTCATTAAAAGTTGAAATATTTTTGTTTCTTTTCGTTTTCTCTCTTCATTTTTTAGGTCAGGTTTAGTATTATGAAATGAAATGAAAAGTATGAATCTTTCAAAACAAAAGAATAGATGAGAAAAAAATAAAAATTCATAGAAATGAGTTTGTATTCAAATAAAAAGCAGGAAAAAAGAATTCTTGCTTTTTCTTTCATTTATACTGTATTGTTTATATTTTAATGGAACAAGTTTTTTATTCATTTAATATTAAAATTAAAAAATAAGACATCACAATTTTACTAAATTTTTAATTATTTTATAATAGTATAAATTTTATCCCATAATTTAATTGTTATTAAAATCGATTATTTTATAATTAAACTAATTACTATTGACCTATATAAAAAAACTATAATATGGCATTACAAATATTATAAATTATTGATTGATTTTTTTCAATTTACATAGGATATGATGATGTATAAAGTTATCATATATAGATAACATCATATTATAGCTGTTATCATATATAATCTCGATACAAAGTATAGATTTTATCTTGATGGGACTTACATAAATAACATTAGTTTGTCTCAAAACCCAAGTGATCAGAATATTTCAACTTATGCAACCCGCACAACATTTTTATACTATTTTGTTGCCTGTGTCTGACGTCAGAGTCACGCAAATTGCATTATACTTTATAATATTTTCACGCTGTCTTGTAGAGCCTTATTTACATTCTGGTAAAAATGGTCCTCTTCGACATCGGCGAGCCACGCCCCCTTCGTGACCTTGAGCAACAAACCAGTGGCAGAAAGTCGCTCTACATGCAAATAACATAGGAGTTATAGCTAAAAGGACCATTTTGTTAGAGAGGGTTAAAATTAACGCAGGGACTTTAAACTTGGTATATGTTAAGACAATTAAATTAACTTTAAGTTGACCAAGTTTCAAACCCCAGATCAACCCCTTTCACCCTTTCTAGGGGTGGTGAACATAACTATAATCGATTACTAGGGTGCATAGTAGACATCGTGATAACCCAATCTGGTGCCGGTTTAGGTGACCAATAAAGGTCATCCGTGGAGGGTTAGAAACATTAGTTCATAAATATGGGACGCCACATTAAATTTGACCACCCCCTAGGGGTGGTTTGGGGGTGAAAACCCCCCAAAATCAAAGTTCACCGATTTTGATAAAACAAACGTCCTGACTGGGGTTACTTGACCTTGCGAGAACAATGATGACCACCAAAATTGTTTAAACCCAACCCCTGATGACCCCTGAGGACCCGCAGGGGTCGGTTGACCCTTAAAATTCGAGTTCTCCGATTTCGATGGAAAAAACGGTCTGACTGGGGTAACTTGACCTTGCAAGAACAATGATGACCACCAAAATTTTTTAAACCCAACCCCTGAGGACCCCTGAGGACCCAGGGGTCGGTTGACCCTTAAAATTCGAGTTCTCCGATTTCGATGGAAAAAACGGTCTGACTGGGGTAACTTGACCTTGCGAGAACAATGATGACCACTAAAATTGTTAAAACCCAACCCCTGATGACCCCTGAGGACCCAGGGGTCAGTTGACCCTTAAAATTCGAGTTCTCCGATTTCGATGGAAAAAACGGTCTGACTGGGGTAACTTGACCTTGCAAGAACAATGATGACCACCAAATTTTTTTAAACCCAACCCCTGAGGACCCAGGGGTCGGTTGACCCTTAAAATTTGAGTTCACCGATCTTGATGGAAAAAACGGTCTGACTGGGGTAACTTGACCTTGCGAGAACAATGAAGACCACCAAAAAATTTTAAACCCAACCCCTGAGGACCCAGGGGTCGGTTGACCCTTAAAATTCAAGTTCACCGATCTTGATGGAAAAAACGGACTGACTGGGGTAACTTGGCCTTGCAAGAACAATGATGACCACCAAAAATTTTTAATCCCAACCCCTGAGGACCCAGGGGTCGGTTGACCCTTAAAATTTGAGTTCACCGATCTTGATGGAAAAAACGGACTGACTGGGGTAACTTGGCCTTGCGAGAACAATGATGACCACCAAAATTTTTTAAACCCAACCCCTGAGGACCCAGGGATCAGTTGACCCTTAAAATTCGAGTTCTCCGATTTCAAAGGAAAACACAGGCTGACAGGGATGACCAATGGTGGTCATCATTGTTCTCGAAAGGTCAAGTTACCCCAGTCGGACCGTTTTTTCCATCGAAATCGGAGAACTTAAATTTTAAGGATCAACCGACCCCTGGGTCCTCAGGGGTTGGGTTTAAAAATTTTTGGTGGTTACCATTGTTCTTGCAAGGTCAAGTTACCCCTGTAAGACTGTTTTTTCCATTGAAATCGGAGAACTCGAATTTTAAGGGACAACCGACCCCTGGGTCCTCATCAGGGGTTGGGATTAAAAATTTTTGGTGGTCATCATTGTTCTTGCAAGGCCAAGTTACCCCAGTCAGTCCGTTTTTTCCATCAAGATCGGTGAACTCGAATTTTAAGGGTCAACCGACCCCTGGGTCCTCAGGGGTTGGGTTTAAAATTTTTTGGTGGTCTTCATTGTTCTCGCAAGGTCAAGTTACCCCAGTCAGACCGTTTTTTTCATCAAGATCGGTGAACTCGAATTTTAAGGGACAACCGACCCCTGGGTCCTCAGGGGTTGGGATTAAAAATTTTTGGTGGTCATCATTGTTCTTGCAAGGCCAAGTTACCCCAGTCAGTCCGTTTTTTCCATCAAGATCGGTGAACTCGAATTTTAAGGGTCAACCGACCCCTGGGTCCTCAGGGGTTGGGTTTAAAATTTTTTGGTGGTCTTCATTGTTCTCGCAAGGTCAAGTTACCCCAGTCAGACCGTTTTTTTCATCAAGATCCGTGAACTCGAATTTTAAGGGTCAACCGACCCCTGGGTCCTCAGGGGTTGGAATTAAAAAAAATGTCGTGGTCATCATTGTTCTCGCAAGGCCACGTTACCCCAGTCAGTCCGTTTTTTCCATCAAGATCGGTGAACTCGAATTTTAAGGGTCAACCGACCCCTGGGTCCTCAGGGGTTGGGTTTAAAAAAAATTGGTAGTGATCATTGTTCTCGCAAGGTCAAGTTACCCCAGTCAGACTGTTTTTTCCATCAAGATCGGTGAACTCGAATTTTATGGGTCAACCGACCCCTGCGTCCTCAAGGGTTGGGTTTAAAAAATTTGGTGGTCATCATTGTTCTCGCAAGGTCAAGTTACCCCAGTCAGTCCGTTTTTTCCATCAAGATCGGTGAACTCGAATTTTAAGGGTCAACCGACCCCTGGGTCCTCAGGGGTTGGGTTTAAAATTTTTTGGTGGTCTTCATTGTTCTCGCAAGGTCAAGTTACCCCAGTCAGACCGTTTTTTTCATCAAGATCCGTGAACTCGAATTTTAAGGGTCAACCGACCCCTGGGTCCTCAGGGGTTGGAATTAAAAAAATGTCGTGGTCATCATTGTTCTCGCAAGGCCACGTTACCCCAGTCAGTCCGTTTTTTCCATCAAGATCGGTGAACTCGAATTTTAAGGGTCAACCGACCCCTGGGTCCTCAGGGGTTGGGTTTAAAAAAAATTGGTAGTGATCATTGTTCTCGCAAGGTCAAGTTACCCCAGTCAGACCGTTTTTTCCATCAAGATCGGTGAACTCGAATTTTATGGGTCAACCGACCCCTGCGTCCTCAAGGGTTGGGTTTAAAAAATTTGGTGGTCATCATTGTTCTCGCAAGGTCAAGTTACCCCAGTCAGTCCGTTTTTTCCATCAAGATCGGTGAACTCGAATTTTAAGGGTCAACCGACCCCTGGGTCCTCAGGGGTTGGGTTTTAAATTTTTTGGTGGTCTTCATTGTTCTCGCAAGGTCAAGTTACCCCAGTCAGACCGTTTTTTCCATCAATATCGGTGAACTCGAATTTTAAGGGTCAACCGACCCCTGGGTCCTCAGGGGTTGGGTTTAAAAAATTTTGATGGTCATCATTGTTCTCGCAAGGTCAAGTTACCCCCAGTCAGACCGTTTTTTCCATCAAGATCGGTGAACTCAAATTTTAAGGGTCAACCGACCCCTGGGTCCTCAGGGGTTGGGTTTAAAAAAATTTGGTGGTCATCATTGTTCTCGCAAGGTCAAGTTACCCCAGTCAGACCGTTTTTTCCATCGAAATCGGAGAACTCGAATTTTAAGGGTCAACTGACCCCTGGGTCCTCAGGGGTCATCAGGGGTTGGGTTTTAACAATTTTAGTGGTCATCATTGTTCTCGCAAGGTCACGTTACCCCAGTTAGACCGTTTTTTCTATCGAAATCGGAGAACTCGAATTTTAAGGGTTAACCGACCCCTGGGTCCTCAGGGGTCATCAGGGGTTGGGTTTTAACAATTTTAGTGGTCATCATTGTACTCGCAAGGTCAAGTTACCCCAATCAGGACGTTTGTTTCATGCAAATCGGTGAACTTTGATTTTGGGGTTTTTTTTACCCCCAAACCACCCCTAGGGGGTGGTCAAATTTAATGTGGCGTCCCATATTTATGAACTAATGTTTCTTATCCCCCACGGATGACCTTTATTGGTCACCAAAACCGGCACCAGATTGGGTTATCACGAGGTCTACTGTGCACCCCAGTAATCGAATATAGTTATGTTCACCACCCCTAAAAAGGGTGAAAGGGGTTAATCTGGGGGTTGAAACTTGGACAACTTAAAGTTAATTTAATTGTCTTAACATCCACCAAGTTTGAAGTCCCTGCGTTAATTTTAACCCTTTCTAACAAAATGGTCCTTTTAGCTATAACTCCTATGTTATTTGCATGTAGAGCGACTTTCTGCCACTGGTTTGTTTGCTCAAGGTCGCGAAGGGGGCGTGGCACGCCGTTGTCGAAGAGGACCATTGTAATCAGTTTTGGAGATCCCACTTTTTGTTTAATCATTAAAAAGCACACATGTTGTCTTATGTGGTATATGGATTTTACTAAAAGTTGAATGTATATATTGAATTATGGATCTGATAATCCATGAGGCAGTAAAAAATAGTTTTACTTGAGGGTAAGAAATTACTTTATGACAGTGTATCTGATTATTTAGCAGTTAAAAATATTTATAATATAATTGATCCGATCCTCTTCAGGTCCCGACTTTTTTAAAAATCATTTTAGTGTCGTAAATTTCAACCACGTTTTTTTTTGCGGCTTTTAGAATGACAAAAATATGTACTTTTTTGTCAAAAAGGTTTTCTTGCTATTGCGGACCCCCTACCTACTCTAGAATACTCAAAATAGCGTCAAAAATCGCGTAAATTTAGGGGCGTTTTCTGGTCCAAATTTTTGTTATCCCAACTTTTTCGTTTTTCGTTTTTTTTTTTCCGATTTTTTTTTTTCGATTTTTTATTGAATTATGTGATGTCTACTGTATTGTATACTGGGACTGAAGAGGATAGGATATAATTTACTGTATATTTAAGTGTGTTCTTGTTTTATGTAATTTGTCAATTTTGTGTTTTGACTTGACTTTTGTTCTACTCTGTAAAGACATGGAACGTAATAAAATCTTAAATGTATAGTGGTGTGGTTTACCGCAATCTTTGAAGGTAAAACTTCAGGGAATATATATTTCTCATTTATTATTATTATTAATGGAAGATATATTTTGAAATGTACAACAAACTTGAATTTACTCTCATCATGATTAATACTTTGTGGTTTGGCATTTACAAACTCTTCTTCTTCTTCTTCTTCTTCTTTTTTTTTTTTTTTTTAGTTTTTAGATATACAATATTTTCTTTAGATTAAAAATTCTCACTTTCTCATTCTGTAGCCTCTTTCAGTCCCAATATAAAATAAAGTAGACATTAGATAATTCTATATAAATTCGAACAAAAATCGAACAAATTGAGATTAAAAATACAAAAATTGAACCAGAAACGGTGTTTTTTTTTTAAAGCAATTTTGAGTATTCTAGAGTGGGTAGGGGGTCAGCCAAAAAAAAAATTCTGACAAAAGAGATATAATTTTGTCATTCGGAGAGCCGCAGAAAAACGTGGTTAAAATTTACTATACTGAAAAAAGTCGGGGACTGAGGAGGGTAGTAAAAAAACATAACACTTAATCTTTAGTTTATATATAGCAATCTTTGTTTTTAAAAATAAGTATTGATTATGCCTATCAATAAATCAAATTTTATAGTTATAAATCATTTAACTATATGGTACAAATAAATTTATAGTTGGAAATATTTTGTGCGGAATAAATTATTTGTTTTTTATAACTGACCGATAACATTTTATACTCTACTCTTCTATAATAAATTATTATTTTGCTGTATGTAAATTAGCATTATAGTCATACAAATATTTTACATAAAGTAAACTTCTCCTATATCAAACACACACAGAGTTAGGAAGAACACAATTCACTCACTATCTTATTCAACATTTGTGTACTTTTTATTTATTACAAAGTAAACAAATGAACGTTTGACCTGCAGTTTACTTTTCAAACTATACTTTATGATTGTATTGTAAATTCTAGTAACGTTTTGTTACAATAACAAAAAATGAGAAATATGATATTAAAGATGCAAGTAGCGTATTGTTTATTTCATCATACTAATACTTTACGCTTTTTATATACGTTACTGAAATTGTATAACATTGTTATTGTTTTCTTGTGGTGTATTATATCTTTATTAAAAGAAAAACAAAAGAATTGTTTATATTTCTATGAGATAAAAATATAAACAAGAAATGATTATAAAACAAAAGTAAATAAAATATTTGGATTGGAATAGATAATGTTTACTCTAAAAAACGGAAAAGGAAGTGCCGGAAAAGGAAACCACGTGACGGTAAAAGTGGGAGAAAACTTGGTGCCAGCAGCAAGCTAGCCTTGAGCTACCTGGAGCTACCTCCCATTTTTACCACCACGTGGTTTCCTCTTCTGGTCACTTCCTTTTCCGCATTTTGAGTAAACAGAAGCAGTCAATATTAATTTGTGTTCTATTTTTTGTCCTTTTAAGAATGAGGAAGATGAATTCTTTTTAACCCCACTTTTATGACATTTTTGAAAAGAGCGTTAAAAATATTTTTGAGGCGTTATTTTTTCTTATGACGATTGGAGCATGGGAAGTATTTTTAATTAATTTTTGAAAATCGACCTAAAAAGCCTGTGACGTCATCAATCGGGCATTTATTTTGGAAAGTATTGACCGTAGAAGGTTCAGTAGCCAGTTTTTTCAAATCCTGAGGACGAGCTGATTTCATTAAAATGGTTATTAAGCCTCGAACGATTAGTTTTTGCCGAGAAAAAAGTGGACTGATGACGTCACAGGCTTTCTAGGTTGATTTTCAAAAATTAATTAAAAATACTTCGCAGGCTCCAATCGTTCTAAGAAAAAATACCACCTCAAAATTTTTTAAAGCTCTTTCCAAAAATATCATAACTTCAAGAAAAACATTTCAATTCTCCTTCCGCATTATACCGATATTTTAAAATTAAAAGTAATATTTTAAGCCCTAAGTATGTAAATTTTAGTCATACATCAATAATAGTAAAAAAATAAAAATAATAATAATAAATAAAAAACAAAAAATGAACAGTGCAGATACACAAAACTTTGTTAACTTAAATTCCAGACTGACAATTTTCCCCCTGAAAGAGGAAATTCAGGGGTTACAACATGGCTTCCTCAATGTTAGATAATGAGAAGAACTGTTCATAAACTCACATATGATGACCCAAAATCCTTCCGTAGCACCGCAAACTCATGATCATCTTGTGAGATATGCAACCCGTCCCGTATCTTTTACGTCATAGTTACGGCTTCACTAATAGAAAATGTTGTAGCGGGTATAGCATATCTCGTAGGATGAGCGTAAGTTTGCTGGGCTACCATGGGGTTACGGAAGGGTTTTGTGTCATCATATGTGAGTCAATGAACTGTTCATCTCATTATCTAACATTGAAGAAGCCATTTCGTAAACCCTGAACTTACTCCTTAAATGGATCTTGGTATCAAAACATTAAGTCAAAAATCTAAAATTCATGAGATGGGACCATAGATAATATGCCACTTAACCCTTCTGTACTCTTACAAACTAGGGTTTATAAAAAACTGTCAACTTTGGGAATGGGTGACGTCATGAAATCTGGGAGTACAAAATAGAAATTGTAGCCCGGGTTGCCTGCTTTACAAGTTTTCTCCCTAGTTTGTGAGGTTTAAGGGACAAAATAGATTTGTCATTGAGTTTTTTTTTTTTTTTTTTTTTTTTTTTTAGACCAGGATCTCTTTAACAATGATCCTACAATTCAAAAATAACAATTAAAAGAGCATCTGCAAATTATGATGAATTAAAAGCAAATTTTTAAATAATTGCAGGGTGTATATTTCTATAATTTTTAAAATTTTGTCCTTCAATAATTATTAATATAATAATCTTATAATAAGGCAACATTTTAATTCACAAGTATAATTAATATATACACAAGCTTTCTAATTTATAGAGCAGAAACTTTGTAAATAGAATAATTTATGTAAGTTATTTCATACTATATTACACGGTACTAACTAACGTATTATAGTATGAAGTCAAATCTCAAATGAAAACAAAATATTATATGACCTGAGCCCTGAGCGTCCCAAGTGAAATATACTATAACGTTCTTTCCTAATATGCAAATTACTCTGTTTTAAGTGAATAATTAGCATCGTATAATTAACATATAAATATTTTATTAAAACTTTTACTTCCTTGTTAATTCAAAGTATTATGTATTAAAAAATGTTCACTGTAGACCAAATAAATTTTTAATTGAACACTTTAAAGGCATAGACAACATGAAATAGCATGTCTGTTTTTTTAATGATCAAACACAAAATGGGATTTAAAAAACCGATGACAATTTTTACCAGAATGTTAATGTAGCCCCACGAGAGAGCGTGAAAATACTGTAAAGTATTCAATTTACGTGAAAATTCATGTTTATGACGTCAAAAACATGCAAAAATTAGTAAGAAAATGTTGTGCGGGCTGCATAAATCGAATTTTCTGATCACTGCTTCGGGGTTACTGTTGGGTTTTGAGATAAATTAATGTTATTTATGTAAATCCCATCAAGTGTTTTGTGATATAATGCTTATAATTTTCTCTGGTCTAGTCCTTTAAGAGTTTTGTGTTTTGTGTTTTTCTTCTTGTCTATGCCTTTAATAACTAATGAAGGAAGTTTTGTAAAGGCAAATTTCATTAGATTATACTGTAAAAAGTAATGAAATTAAAATAATGAGTGACGTAATTATTATAAACATAAAATAAATGAGTAATAAAATTTATAGCATTACAAGTTTTAAATTTATAAAATATAAAGTTTTTGTTCCAATATTTCAAAAACTTAAAGCTCAATAAGAAACTTAGTTTATTTATATATATAAAAAAATCTTTATCTTTTTTAAGACGTTTAAATTGGTTAAAACTTTCGTATTTAAATCTATATAGTATTGATATTACCGTATCAATGTCAGAACTTCTTCAAACTTACGTAATAATAAAGCACTAAGTACTTTATAACTGTGTTAATAGCTTTTTGACAAGCTTTATACATTACATATTTTTGTTATATATATTGTTCTCTCCTTTAAGGGAGTAGAGTACCGAAGTCGGTCAGTAGACTCAAACTTTTATCGTCAAAAAAATCTGAAATTTTACACAATGATACTTCAGCTTAAGACAATATAAAATTTATAAAACTTTTGGAGGGTCACCGTGCAAATTAATTTTATATTATTTTTTTTGAAAATTTAAGCCCATAAGGCTAATTTAATTTCAATAATTTTTTTCGGGACGGTCAAATATCTTGAAATTTTTATCACGGCTAGGTGTGATCCTTAGCTGCATAATGACACCAAATTTAGATCCAAAACACTTCTAGTTTTTGAGATATAAGTTTGGTACCCTACTTCCTTAAAGTATATACACGAAGCTAGATAATTCAGTAAAAAGTTTTCAAAATATCTGCTTTTCACAAACTTAATCTACTTACAATATAGAGATTAAATTTCTTTATCATACTTATCAAAAATTTATATTTCAATTTTTATTTTTATATATTATAAAGACTCATAAAGTGTTTACTTTTCCTTCAAACGTTAACAAGAACTTTTTGTACACAAATAAACTTATCAAGTTTGTTCATAAAATTTTTGACAGCCCACTAAAAGTTACGTGAGTTAAAAGTATGTATAGTCTATTCATAAGATTAAAGTGAAAAATAAGATTAATTATTCTTCAAAAAAATAAAATTTGAGAGAAATTAAATTTGAGTTTTGTTTTTAAATCTTAATTAAATGAATGTTTTTAGAATCTGAACATAATTAACAGTACCTATCTATTTCTTTATCTTACACTACTTAGTGACGAGTAAAAACTCTAAATAACGATTTAAAAACTAAAAAGAAGAAGAAGAAG
>OX439130.1:9195491-9317991 GCA_949318235.1 Ecdyonurus torrentis
TATAGGTAAATTAAAATAAATCAAAAGAACAACATGATATATTTGAAGTTAAAATGTAATGTTTTACGCGCGCGTAATCGGGCGAGCTGTGACGTCAGTGACCGCCAGTGTCATTTTGTGAATGGAAACAAATAACTCCGGCCGAATCAACGTTGATTTTCAGGTTTGTTAGGATATTGCGCAACTTTTTTGTTCAAGGTGTTCTACGCCTTTTTAAACAACAATAACAACGTTTATGCTTTACAATATAATAATTGTTCAGTACAGCATATAAATTCACGTAATTTATTTTTTCTGTGCATAAGTCAATAAAGTAAAATTCAACATCCCAGTGCCTGTACTGTATATAATTTATGATTGTAGCTGAAAAAAAAAGTTAATTGATACTAGTTTCAATGTATCACCATAGTAAAAATATTTTATCTGAACAGAATGCTGAATTATGATAATTAATGCAAAACACTAATTAAATGTATCTATCTTTTTTTATACATTAAAATACGTTGCTATATATTATTTAGATAACATGTTTATTAATACTTTTTTTTTTTTTTTTTTTTGTAAAGACTGCAATGACATATAATAATTTACACGTGACGCAGTCTAAACACGTTGTCCATCTCTGATTTTTATTATTATTATTATTCTCCAAAGCTCTGTATTTTTCTACATGGTAATTTGTTATCCAGCAATGACAATGGTGTATAAAATACAATTTACAAGCTGAATAAATTATAAAAGAAAAAAAAAAAGGAAAAGCAATTATTCTTGGTAAATAAAGTTTTTGTGTGAAATATGAAAAATATAGTACTGTGAAAATATACACGGTTGGGTAATGTGATAACTTAATATGACACCTTAAAAATGTTGTATTTTAGACTAAAAAAATAATAAAATAAAAATCTTGTTTGTTGTTTAATTTTTTTAACATACTTTTTTTTTTTTTTTTTTTTTTTTTTTTTTTTTTTTTTGTAATAATAAAACAAAAATTAAACAGAAACTCACATAACAAAAATTTAATTTAAAACATGAATATTTTAATAACAATTCTGTTATTATATAATTTCATTTTTTTTTAAAAACTCTTATATAAAATACTATTTAAGTTTTTCAATTTATTCAATAAAAAAAATTGTGCTTTCATTTTATTCTTTTAATTGATTCATTTTTTATTTTAATGAGTTTTAGAATAAAAAAATTAAAATTTAAATGGATTTTTTTGTTATGTACTTTGTTAGTAATTTGCAATTCAGAATTACAATGTGCTCATGGTTTATTGTAGTGACGGATTGTTATATGGAACGTCAAGAGAGTGAAATGATATAACGGGGGGGAGGGGGGTTATAAAGCATATTGACAATTCTAGCGTCACTGTATAATGCTCTTTAAATATGCACAGTTTTGTAAAGCTAGTATACCAAAGAATATAATAGCAGACGAGACAAATAAGATATACTTTGAAACGAAAATTATATTATAAAATCATAGTCTTGTTTTTGCATATTTTAGTGTATTTACTTTGTAGATATCTTATTTAAAATAAATTACAAAAAATCCTTCAAATTTCTATTCATTTTACTCACAAGCTTATTTAAGACACTTGAGAGAGAGTGGATAACATTAATATTTTTTGAAACTGTAATAAACGTGAAGTTTTATATAATAATCACAATATAATATTAAATTTTAATCTTATCGGTATAGCGCGTGGAAAAAGTTGCTGAACCCCTTTAATTTAACATTGCGCTTATGGAAAGAAACCCTTTTTTATTTTTTGGCGATTTTTAAGAAAATTACTGCACTGATTCCGGAGATATTTAAGCAAGAGATACTATAGATACTTTTACTTGTTTTAAGCTATATTTAAAAAAAAAATCATTAATAATACTGTTCATCTACATTAAATGAAAATAGAATTCACTAAAGGTTTTTTGATAAAATATTTGTAAGAGAAAAATCTAGTGTAAATAAAATAATTTAATTTTAAAGGAATTAAATTAAAATTTATTTAACGTATAGAAATGTTAAGAAGAGGTTAAAGATAGAAAGAGAATATCTTTGTAAGAGGATACAAAACCGAAAGTTAAAGCTTTAAAGTACAAAAAGGAAGTGAGAGAGAGAGAGAGAGAGAGAGAGAGAGAGAGAGAGAGAGAGAGAGAGAGAGAGAGAGAGAGAGAGAGAGAGAGAGAGAGATGAAAATGAGGCATACGGAAGATCAGAACGAGTCAGATGAAAAAGCTTTACTTCTTCTTCTTCTTATCCTTATCTAAGAGTATCGGTGACAATGTTAGAGTGAAAGAAACAAGGCGTAGAGAGAGATATTTGAGCAAGCAAAATCACACTCTGTCTCTCTTTCACATACATACACTCCCAACTTAACATCATGTTGTATTCCACGCTTGCATGCACTGCTTCTACATGTTTGGTCTCCTCTCTTTTGTTTTTCCTCAGTTCACATTGCTTTTGTTTTGTATTCCTTCTGATTGTTTTGCTTCACAAAGTGGAAGAAAACTCCTCTATTTTTTTTTTATTCCTACTTTTTTTCTTTTATACTCCTTTTTTTTCCTCCTATAATATTCCCAAAATATCAATAAATAAAATAGAATATTGAATTTTCAATAAATAAATAGCAATAAAATAATACTGTATAGATTGATTTTGTCTCTTAGATTGTAAACTGCTTAAATGCTTTTAATTAAATCTAAAAAAATTGCATCAATAAATAACTGTTAGATAAACTTGATTGTTGGTTATGAATTTTTTAAAATACTATTTGTTTCTTTAATTATAAATATAATAATCCAACAAAAAATTTAATTTTAAATTAATTCACATTGCATTTCGCTATGGATAGTATAGTTCAATTAAAGGTGTAGAAAGCCTTGAACAAGAAAGTTCTGTAATATCCTAACAAACCTGAAAATCAACGTTGATTTGTCCAGAGTCATTAATTTCTAATTTATTTTTAATTCACAAAATTGCGTTAGCGGGCAATGACTTCAAAGCTCGCTTGTTTTACGAGCGCGTGGACCAGGCGAGCTGTGGCGTCATTGCCCGCTTGCACCATTTTGTGACTGGAAAATAAATTAGAAATTTAATTACTCAGGCCAAATCAACGTTGATTTTCAGTTTTGTTAGGATATTATTATTTTTTGTACAAGGTGTTCTACGCCTTTAAGCTTTTTTCAATTGTAGTTTAAAAGAAAAAGGATGTTTTTAAAGTTTATCTTTTTTAATAATTATTTGCATGTATTTTGTATGATTTCAGGTAAGTTTGCTGCGATTTGACTTTTACATTTTGTTTTTAACTTGATGCAGACACGGTGGTAAGTATTCAAATATGTTTACAGAAAACTACGATTATCTGCATGAAAATTATGCAAATTTTCAGCTCCTCGAAGTAAAGCTGAACTCCTAAAATAAATTAAGACAAACTTTAGTGTTTGCTTGTCATGCTAGTTGCATAAACTTACGGCTTAAAAGGAACTTGAATAATCTACAAATCTGGTTTTACAATAGTATGGGTTAAAAGTATAGTAACTCTTATACTTACGAGTTAGTGTATTTCGTTCTTAGTTAAATGTTATTTTTTAAATAATATAATAAATTTTATTTTGAAATCTGAGATCTGAGATAAAAATCAAATTATAAAATATATGTTTTTTTAATCATAATTTTTGCTAATTTATTGTTAAATAGCTATTTTTGTACCTTCATTGATTTTTATCTATCTATTTATTCATTCTATTCGACATGGGTTGTAACATCAAATCATATAAATATGTTACACTATACAGTACATTCGTCTCGACAAATTTTAAAACTATAATAAACCACATATTTTGGCTATAACCACAAACTAAAACTATAATAAACCACATATTTTGGCTGTACTGGCAGTTTGACCACTGCTTGCTAACGCGAGTGCTGCCAACTCTAAGTTTTCCGAGAGTCAGTGGTCCGGGTTGCACATATCTTGTAGTCGAGCCCAGAAGAGTGTGATAACGGGTTGAGCCTGAGGTCTGGTAAGCCTCAGATCATACATTAAAGCCCATACTGAAAAGGTTTAATCCTGGCCTACACTGAAAGGTATATTATGGCGTCATGATACTTACCTTACCTTACTTAATAAACCACACAATAACTTGAATAAGATATTTACAAATATTTACAGCTCATTTACTACAAGAGTTCCGTTTCAGAATTGCAGTAGATTTTACAATAATTGTGAAAGTTTGATTGCATTTTCCATAAAAATTATTAGTATTTTATTAAGTTGAGTGGGCTATCCAATAGAATACGTATAATGAACATAAGATTATAATGTAATCTAGATAATAAAGTAGATATTTACAAAATATTTGCAGATCAATTTATCAAGAGCTATTTTTCAGATCGTCATATTTGATTAATTCCAACATATTTTCACTAAAAATTTAAGTGTTTTCATAAAAATAACTTTTATCATAATAGTAATCTTTGGAAATCAACACTTTTTTTACAAGATTTTTAAACAATGAATTATTTTTTAACAAATCTAATTAATATTGGTAAAAAAATACACTTTTGCAGTTTGATAATAAGGACTTCTCTCTTGCTGAACTTTAGAATAATGATTAGGCCTGACAAGTTTCTTTTTATTTCAAGTATCGTTATTTTTGTTTGTTTATTTGCGTCTTTCAAGAGTGTTACAAATGTTACAAAAATATAATATTGAACGATCTTTGATGTGAAAGTGTGACTCTGAAATCAATTTTCTTTACTTATTGACGTGAATGTTATTGCAAATAAAAAAAAAAAAAAAAAAAAAAAAACGGATGACCCACAAAAAAAAGTTTAACAAGTAGAATATATAAAAACTTTATTTTTCACTTGGTATAACATTGAACGAAAAAGTTTAAGTTTGAGTTTAAGCAATCAAAAAAAGCAAATAAACTGAACCAAAGAAGTGGAAATAAATATTAAAATTTAGTGAAAAAAAATTATTATAAATTTTCCAAAACTGTTTTTATTAAAACTATATTAAAGACATTGACAGGAAGAAAATATAAACATTTACATGACAAAACACTGTATGGAACTTAGATAAAGAACATTACTTGTCTATGAAAACCCAACTCAGTTTTCAGTTTCATATAGGTTTTATTATAAAAAGCAAGTATAAAAAAACACATATAAATGAGAACAGAACTGTAGCAGTGATCAGAAAATTACAACTTATGCAACCCGTACAACATTTTCTTTCTAGTTTCTGTCTATTTCTGACGTCATAAACAGAAATATTCACGTAAATTGCATACTTTACAGTTTTTTCACGTCCTCTTGTAGGGTCACATTTACATTCTGGTAAAAATTGTCAACAGCTTTGGAGATCCCATTTTGTGTTCAATTATTAAAAAGAATATATTGTTTCATATGATGTATGGCTTTAATTAATTGTTCAAAACAGCTATATTTACAGTACTAATATAGTATTGTAACGTTCATAATACGTTAAACAATATAAGATAATTTATACAATATTGTACAAAGTTGAATATATAAAAAAGTTCTTTGATCCTTATCATAGCTGTAAAGTGTCCAGATAAATATGATGATTATATTGCTCACGTCAGTGCAATAAATAAATGGTTTATAATGAATCGTTTGAAATAAATGTGCATATCGATGCTGTTGCGAGCAATATGTGTATCTCGTTTTTTGTCACGCCAAGCGAAATGTTTATCTCGTTATTTGTCACGCATAGCAATGACTGCTTATGTTTACTCAAAATGCGGAAAAGGAAGTGCCGGAAAAGGAAACCACGTGACGGTAAAAGTATGAGAAAAGTTGGTGCTAGCAGCAAGCTAGGGCTGAGCTACTTCCCACTTTTACCGTCACGTGGTTTCCTCTTCCGGCACTTCCTTTTCCGCATTTTGAGTAAACATAAAATATCAATATGTGTATATATCTCGTTTTTTGTCAAGCTAAGCAAGCTGTGTAAGTCGTTTCCGTACGTTATGTAGATGGCACTCGATTTACACATATTGTTTAACTTGACAAAAACGAGATACACATTTTGCTACGCGTGGCAAAGGTAGAAACAGTGGTAAAAATATCACGTTTTTATTGTGACAGCGATAGTAAACTAGCTCTCTGATTGGCTAGAGGGAACCCAATAGCCAATCAGAAGAGCTAGTTTACTATCGCTGTCACAATAAAAACGCAATATTTTTACCACTTCTACCTCAAATATCGAGATATACATTTTGCTTCGCGTGACAAAAAACAAGTTACACACATTGCTCGTAACAACATCGATAGGTAGTTTGGAAATGTCATCTTTTTTACAAATGCTTCTCATGTTATTTGTAGCAAAAAAAATGCTGTTTTTTTTTTTTTTGTGAATATTGGTATGAATGGATGAAATAAATACATTATTTTACATACATGACACTTGAACGAGTTTTTTTCCTTTAAAGTGTTCGCGTGATGATGACAATAAACATGGGGAAAAAATCGAATCAACCGGACATTCTCTTGCTCACAATCAATGGAAAATGATTCTCGGAATTGGATACTTAAGATATTTTACATTCAAATTATTCTGAATAAAAAAGGGGGATATTATATAATAAAAACAGAGGGAGAGAGGGAGAGAGAAAGAAAGAAAGAGAGTATCGTGACTATAGAGAAGTATATAAAAGTGATACTATAAAAAGACTTGAGTTAGTCGTTAGCTCTCACAAATACGTGGCTCTCTTATATTATATTACCAAGCGTGATCCAAATAATAAAAAGTAAATATTTCAGTTTACATGTTGAAACCATTGATATTGTATTGTATTATATAACGTATAATACTTACTAACAAAATAACGTTTATTTATTCAGCATTGATAGGTTAAAAACTATCATTTAATTATTTGATACTTCAATATGTAGCAATTAAAAATAATGATCATTTTTTTTTTATAAAAAATACAGTATAAAGCTGTGTAAATATCATATTATTCTCCACAGCAGCAAAATTGAAAGTACAGATCATTGAATACGTATATTATTGATATAGATATTATTTGTTATATTTTGCTATATATATTTATATATATATATATCTGTATTATAATGTGTGTGTCTGTCTATGTGTGATTTTGATAAATTGATATTTTTTATATCAGTTATAAATATTCTATATGGATATGTTTAAAATAAATTCTAAAATGTTGAAAAGGTTTAATATTTCAATTTTACACCATCCTAAGCACTTCACTCTGGAAAAGGAGAAAAAGAGACAGATTTTTTTCTTCTACAAAAATTAACATAAGAAATATTACCTAAAACTGCAACATGATTTCCCTTGACACTAATCATCAGTTTTCAAACATTTCTCAACAAATTTCCATTAAATATAGCAATATTATAAATTTCAGTACAGATAAAATTTTAAAGGAACAATTTTCAATTTCATGAAATTTAAGAATTATGTATAAGAATAAATGTGACAATCTAGACTGAAATTTTCCTCTAAATTAAATCTGTGATTATATATGTCTGTAATAATTAATGAAGCTGTCTACTTAATTCCTTTTTCATCCAATATTTGACTGAAAAGTAAGAGGTTTAAATTTAGTTAGACTTTACGTTCATGTTTTAACTTAAAATTAATGTCAAGCACATTCTTTACGAGAAAGAAAAGAAAATTAACTAAACGTTTTAAATTGAAAATAAACAGACGCACTTTTTTCACTTATTTAAAATAAATAGATTATTTAAGAGTTGTATTTACATGGCTTGTATCTCAAAATCTAAAAAGGAAACTTGAAAACTTTATGATGCCATTTGAAAGTAAATAAAAACAGCTACTAATGATAAAATGTTCAGAACCCATGACTATTAGATACTAGAGTAAATAATTATTGAAATTAACATTGGCCCTTATGGAACTAATCAAAAAATCATAATTTAAAATCTAGAATGGTGACCAACCGATTATTATTGTTTTTGTTTTTTTACATTTTTTAAGATACCTTATCCTAATGTATCACTACAAAATTTCAGATTTTTTTTTTGTTTACAAGTACTTTTTAATCAAATCCCGCAATAGCTGACTTCATGCCTTAAATAAGTAATATAACAACTAACCCTATGAACTCAAATCTATTATTTGTGTTTAATTTTTGAAATATCATTAACAAAATTACTTCATAAATAAATATTTTTATAGCCTTGATGAGTTGTACAACAGAGTACAGACCCAGCTTAATGTTTATAATTTTCTATTTAATTCTATTCACTTTAAAAAATAATCGTTGAAAAGCTTGTACACAGTTTTGCAATGCTTTAAGTATTGTGGAATGAACGGTTATGACGTCACTAAGCGTTGAAATTTTAGCGATAAAAACGTTAGTGACGTCACAAGCGTTAGAACCAAATGGAAAAAACAGATTTGCAATGGCAAAGTTTAACGTTTATTACATTTTAATTCTTGTGACGTCATTTACGCTTTTATCGTTATATTGTCAACGTTTATAGTGACGTCATAACCGTTAACTCCACAATACATAAAAAAATCGCAAAACTGTGTACAAGCTTTTCAACGATTATTTTTTTTATGAACATGTATTTTTTATTTCTATTATTATTAGTATGTAACATAGAAGCTGTGAATTCTACGTATAACCTTATACGTACACGTTTAATTTTTTGTATTCGGTAAGAGGAAGAGTGGAAACAAAGATATTTTGAATTTCATTTTTTTTTTTTTAGAAAAATAAAAACAAAGCTGAACTATATATAATTTATTACTATGGTGTCTAGATATATATTTTGTTTTATTTAAAAGTAAATATGAGAGTAAAATCTACAAGGATAATCCAGTAAATATTTTGTCTATATGATATTTTATGTTCCATATCTTTAGACTTTTAAGCTGTTAATACTGCAAAGAAAACAAAGTTCTTCGTCTTAATAATTTAAAAAAGTTTTCTGATTTTTTTTTATATGGATATACAAAAAAAAATTGTTTTATTTTTTGGTTATAAAAGGTTATATATTTACGTCTTTTTTTAAAAAGAAAGTTTTAAGAAGTAAAATATTGTGAAAATGTCTTCATAAATATCTTACACACGCTTTATTTTTTTATAAACTAAAAAAGTTTTTTTTTTTTTTCAACATTAATGCTTTTTTATTTTCAACTTTACAATGTAGAATTTTTACACGATATGTGAACTATTCTCTCTCTCTCTCTCTCTCTCTCTCTCTCTCTCTCTCTCTCTCTCTCTCTCTCTCTCTCTCTCTCTCTCTCTCTCTCTCTCTCTCTCTCTCTCTCTCTCTCTCTCTCTCTTCTTTTCTGTGGAGCCTATTACATGGTCCAATGGATAAATCCAGACAGAGATTCTTTGAGGTGAAAAAAAGATAAGGTATTTTTCGTTGTGAAAGCTCGTCCTGACGTGCAGGCTTCAGAATAGTTCGCAACTTACTTTTTTTTTTATCAAAACCAAAGTTTTTTTCTTCCCTCTATGGAAAAGAAATAAAGACGTTGATTAGCAGCTACTATATAGGCCTTTTGATCACTTTTTTTTTTTTTATTACATTTTTTAAAATCAATTTTCAAAATCCAACCAAAGGTAAAGAAATTTCGGCTCGTTCACATTTTAATTTATTTTCCTTATTATATACGTGTACACACGTTTCTCATAATATATTTTACCATTCAAAAACTCGTGCCAAAATTTAATGTTCTTATTATGAGAAAATCACGCGCTCGATTGAAATGGTAAAATACATATTATTACAATTGTGTGGAATGTCATTATTTTATAAGTACAAAAAAAAAAAAAAAAAAAAAAAAAAATACCGCTGAGAAATAGAAAACTAGAGCAGAACATTAAAGAAGAACATATTAATAATGCAGCAATAAGCATATATTTATAATACATTTTATAATACATTTTACTTAATTCTAAAACCATTAATGTACTTTTAGCTTATCTCCAGTATAATATATAATGATTCAATTACCATTTATTAATGAAATACTTTTTTAATTGATTATTTCCCTTTAGATACTTTGAATTTAACGGAATCAGATTCCATAATTAAGCTAAACTATACTTTTTAATAATAATAATATTTTATTAAGGCGCATACAGGGCTATTTCAGCCATATTACATGAACCTTGGCCATAAATTGAGCCAATAACATTACAATAAAAACACAGTTTAGTTCTTTCAGTAAATCTATATTTGTAATTATAGGTACTATAAAGTCTTTTTTACTAACGCTGTTCTTGTATTATAATCAAAATCATCTAAATTTATTTTAAGCTGAAATTCTATAAAATAATAAAGTGAATAATCTCAATTCATTTGGAGATGAAATTATAAATATAAATTGGGTAATATTCTGAAGCTTCATGTACATTATGTAAATAGCCATCTACTTCATTGCCTAAATGTGGATTATTTATTCTTGTTATGTGCTTGTGTTAAGTAAACGAACACGTTGTTTGTGAATTTTAAGACAATTAAGACGACACATTTTGTCTCTGTGTCTGCAACATTAAACAAACTACCTATTCCTACCATCTTAGCAACAATTAAAGATCTGCGTCACAAATTAAACTTCTTACTTTAATTGCGTCTTGTTTATTTGCTCTAATGTTTTTGTTTTATTTTTATTTTGTATCAAATATTCAAGGGTTATCTGCGAGTAAATGTTTATTACTGTTATCCTCGTATTTTTTATTTTAAAACGAGAAAGTAAGTGAAATCTGCAATTAAAAAACTTACATACATACACTCAAAAAAAAAAAAAAAAAAAAAAATGTTTGCTCACAACATACTATGAAAGACGTTGATTTTACGTCAAAGCACGAATGTATTTTTAATAAATAATGAAAGTCGTAGAGGCTCTAGTGTTGATGTAAGTATGTGATGAGTACAAGTACACTTTCTTTCATAATAAAATTGATTTCTATTCGTTTATGGAAATAACATGTATTTCAATGGAGTTTTGTGTCAACTGAAATCTCCATCTGATAGCACTGTATGGTCATAAGCCAATAGAATTTATTTTTTTATGAAAGAGACTTCAAAAGGTACATGGGCTCTCCTGATAGTACCAACTTTCAAGGCCGATGAGCCCATATTTTTCTGAGTTATATATTAATTGTAAAAAATGTTTTACAAATCATTGATTTTTTTTTTTTTTTTTTTTTTTTTTTTTTTTTTTTGCTTTGCCATATTGTGTTATACTGAAGAAAAAAAAGAGTATAATCACTCGTAAGCATTTCACTAGTATACAGTACCCATAGTACCCATACACTGGTAGGAACTTAACATACACTGGTAGAGATTCAAAAGTTTAAATGCTCAATCTGTAGAATTGAATTTTGGATACTTATACGCAATCTTCATGCATTACAATTTTGATGTATAAACATGAATGGTTAGAGACAATGTTTAGTGAGTTTCAGTTTTAAACTACTAGCCTCTAACATTTTGTATTCTAGCAGTGTACACTGCTTTTTCATTTTTCCTCTCAATCTTAAAGTCTAATCCCCTTGATTATTAAATGTTCAGAAGCCTTTTTAATCCACAAAGGACTATTTTCTACTAATACCTTTTCATACAGAAAGTTTTATAATATTGCAATAAGTTTTTGAAAAGCTAGGCATTGATAAATTTTAAATATAATATTTTTTTTATTTAAACGTTGAAATAAAATTTTATTTCTTACAGTATAAAAATACAAATTGAAAACACTTAAATTTACTATAATATGACTTTGACTTGTAATATGTTGGGTTATACGAGATTGAAGGCTTATTGGTTAGCTATAAGCCTATTGAAGCATTGGATATTGGATTTTTTGGGTATGGTCTAAAAAGCTGAGTAGATTTCTATTCTGCAATGCCGGAATTGCGGTTCAAACCACACGCTTGCCTTTACTAATTCTCTCAAGCCAAAAGCAAGCACACACAAAATCTCGCACCACTAATTATCAGACTTTTTTCATATCTCATCTACCGGATATCTTTTCATAATATTACATGTTACAAAATATAACAGAGGAGAATATATATAAAAAACAAAAGGCCATAACTTAATACTTCCTATCTACACAACGATCTGATTCGTGTTCAAAAAAACCTTTAATTAAAGTTTCCTAAAACTTTATATTTTTTATTGATCAAGGTTTTCATATTTTGCTCTGACTAATAAAGTATAAGCTCATCTTTACTCGTGAAACAAGAGAGAGAGAAATTTTCACGTATTTTCCCACTAAATTTACATGGTATATTTTTAAAATGTAACATAATTTTTCATTAAACATATATATTTTTTTATTTATTACCTATTAGGCATTAGAATCAATTCATTCATGTGTATATGGCAGCCAATTATTTTGAGATAAAAAAAATTCCCATTCTAGGTCACTGCTTTGCTGTAGAACAGTTTTTGAAAGTGGCTCTTGAAAAAAGTTTACCTTATCAAATGCATGTTAAAAAAAATATAACAAATAAAAGTTTACAAACACGATTGTGATAATAAATTTTACTATTTAAATTCAGTGCATTTCTTTTCCATTAGAACAACATTGTTAATTAGGCGCGAGTTTATGAATGTTAAAATATATTATTAAAATTGTCTATAAAAGAAAAAAATTAATAAAAATAAAATTACGTAACTCATGCTGCATTGAATTGTAGAGCACAAAATGTTGCTTTTTTTATAATAACATAAGTAATTGTGCTGAATATCTTAAAGCCATAGACCACATAAAACAACATGTGCTTTTTAATAATTAAACACGAAATGGGATCTTCAAAACTGATGACAATTTTTACCTGAATGTTAATGTAACCCCACGAGAGAGCGTGAAAAAACTGTAAAGTATGCAATTTACGGAAAAATTCATGTTTATGACGTCAGAAACATGCAAAAATTAGTAAGAAAATGTTGAGCGAGTTGCATAAATCGAATATTATGATCACTGCTACGGGGCTACTGTTGGGTTTTGAGACAAACTAATGTTATTTATATAAATCCCATGAAGTGTTTTGTGATAAAAATGCTTATGTTTTTCTCTGGTCTACTCCTTTAACCATATTATAATTCTATGTATATATAATCACTACGTATAATTTAGTATAGCATAAATTATGAAGTTATGCATAAATGTTGCTGTATTGAGCTAGAATAACTATTATGCAGTTTTTTTTTATGTGTATGAATATTTTCATAAAATTTGCAGTTACATTACAATATTTGGCGATGACGTGTTTTAATTGCAATGCATGGCTATACACATAGTCAGCTATTTCTGCGTCACGTTACTTTATATATCACGTGAAGATGTTTCACTTTATTTTTCTTGCACTTAAGCCTCACATGTTCTTACTTCTCAACTCATTCATTTAATCTCCTAAGCCCATCAATTTATCACCATGTTACGGTAATACGTATACTCTTTCGTGAAGTTTTCGTTCAAATAAAAAACATTCTATCTTTTAATTATAATTTTATTTATATATATATATATATATATATATATATATATATATATATATATATATATATATATAGAATTGTTGCATGATATAGACCGATTCCACTCATATTTAAGAACCGTCATTTTGTTGGTCAGGAATACACAGACTAGCAAAGGAAAAACTTTATTATTTTTTTCTAATAACTAACTAAGCTTTAAACCTCATTCTAAGCCTTATTTATAGGTTTTAATACGCTAGAAGTATATGAGAAAAAAATGCTTCCAGTCAAAATAAACTTTTATTTATACGAGGAAAAATTATGTTCCCTTTATGCTGGAGAATGCATTAAGCACCACAAACATGGCAACAAAGCGCAAGGATGTGCAACTGATCTATAGCGCTCTAGCACCATGTTTAAGTGAAAAATAACAAACCTATCATATAGAAGAAAGGTGATTTTTAATATTTATTTTACGGAACCTCACCTTTGTTTAAAATTTCCCTGGTAAAAATAACTTTCTTTAAACTGCATACAAAATTGAAATAATTTAGGTAATTTTTTAACTCCACAGAAAAATAAATTACGTAATTTATACTGCATTGAACAACTGTAATATTGTAGAGCATGTTCCTATTTTGTAATAATAACATAATTAATTATGATTAACATCTTAACTATATGTAGTAAAATCACTATACAGTATAGCTTAATGTATGTTGTTATGCATAAATATTGCTGTATTAAGCTAGCATAATTATTACTGATTTATTTTTGTATGTTTGGTAAAAAAAAAAAACAGTTTTCTTCTATATCCAATGTTAATTTTTCTCACATATGACGTCCAAGTGCAATCTGAAATCAATTCGTGAAACTACTCTAGAGAATTGAAAGAAATCCATATTTTTTTGATATTTAAAAATATGTCAATTTTACAGATGTATTATATTGTCAACTTCAGCTCGTGCTTTAAACTACACACAAATATTGAGCCAGCTTCCAAAATGTTCCTTTGTTAAAAACAGCTGGTTATGACGTCGTTACCTGTTTACTACGTTTATACATATGTTCAATCATTGTCATTTCTTCTTTTAGAACTTTGAACTTGATAAGAATGAAAGAAACTTTCCAAAAAAAGTTCCAGTCTCAATATGCAACTCACTTTTATCGGCTCAAAAAAAAAAAAAAAAAAAAAAAAAAAAAAAAAAAAAAAAAAAAGCAACCAATGAACGTGTCTTATTTTGTTGTTCAGCCAATCACTGTTATTGAGATTCACTTTACTTTACAGAACGAGCTTTCCTTTACTGTTTTTTTGGAGCAGTTATACACTCCGAATAATTTTATTTCTAATCACGATTTTATGTGCGTAAAAAAGACGTCTGGAGTATAAAAAAGATTAAACATAGCTAGTTATAAAAGATAAATTTATTTTCAGCAATACCAGCAAACATGTTTATAGCTTGCCATCAACCTTGTTTGTATCATCTTTTCAGTTTAAATCATCAGAAAGATATTGGAAGTCTTTTTTATATATGTCACTTTATTGAACCAAACGAGGAAATTTTACTCAATACTCGGGAAATTTAAACGTGAAGAAAATATTAAAGGAAAAAAAATTTCATCGTAGATGATAAAATAATAATAATAAAGGTACATAAGAAAAAACTTTAACCCTTTTTCATATAATATTATATGTACACAGTATATAATATTATATGTACACAGTATATAATATTAAATTTATCAGTGTACATAATATATACATGCACCATAGAATTTTAATTTGACTCAGGCAGGTTGTAAAATTGCACTGTGATAGTATGTTGTGGTAATGTGTTGTGCATGCAATGCAAGCTGTGTTATTTTGTGTTAAAAACATTATTTACGATGTTAAGCAAACACTATGTACTGTACAGTGATTACTTTACATGACTTGATACAAAGTAAACTGAGCTTTAATACTTTTTATACCGTGAGACAGAATTACATCGTCGATAAAAAGTATATATATTTTTGTTTTTACAACGTTTCTTTACTACTTTGAATAAATCATTCGTATTTTAACGCATATTTTAGTAATAAACATAAAATGAGATTTTTTTTAAGTAGTTAGAGGTTTGAATTTGATGATGTAGAAATATCCTTCAAAAAAAAAAAAAAAAAAAAAAAACTAATAAAATATAAATTATGCAATTAGGCTTAAAAAAAATAATAATGAAATAAAATTTGAGGAGAGAAGCGTGTTCCTACAATTTATACTTCCTGCGTAACAAAGAGGCTGAAAGGGTTGCCTAAGTTCACAGGCGCCGTTGCGTGATGAGTACGACCAATTAATAGCTCGGAAATTAGGGGAGCCAATCAGATTGTACGCTTTTGATCGGTCGTAGCCATTACGCAACGTCACTTTCAAACTTAGGCATCCCTTTGTTAAGCATGAAGCCTAAATTTTATTGTAGGCTAAAAACAAAAAACAAAAACTCAGAAAAAACAATTATAATATTATAGTACACATTACTTGAAGAAATACGCATGAATCACGAATGCATAAAACTTTAAATATTTTAGATTTTCAAAGTCAATTTTTTAACGATCGAACAAGGTTTGTGCGAATAATATTTATCTACGCATCTTCATCTGATCAATTTTACAAGAAATTTGATTGGTTCTAATCACCATATGATTGACCAGTATTTTACAGTCTACACTATTGTTAACACTGATAATACACAAAATAGACATTCACATTAGTTTCAAGTACAGACATATTTTTATAAATAATAAACGAGACACGTAAACAACATGTTATCATATTCACACAAATATTACAAAATACAGTAATCATTAAATAATGGCTTATTTACGCTATATGTGCAAAACCTATATAAATATTTTAACATTTACATTATTTATCATTACAAAATATCAATATTGATATATTTTTTGAATGTAAAAATGTTGTTACCATAATTTTTATTTAAAGGCTTACAAAACCTTGAACAAAAAACTTGTCTTTTACTCTAAAATATCAAAATATCAACGTTAATTTGACCGGAGTCATTGATTTCTAATTTATTTTCCATTCACAAAATGGCAGATGCGGTTTTATGACGTCATGTAATGCACATGGACCAGTGAGCTGTGACGTCATAAAACCGCATTTGTCATTTTGTGAATGGAAAATAAATTTGATATCAATGACACCTGCCAAATCAATGTTGATATTTAGTTATGTTAGGATATTAGGCAAGTTTTTTGTTCAAAGTGTTCTATGACTTTAAAACGTGAACTAGACTTAAAGAACTACATACGCTAACTTTATGTAAAAATGTCATTTACTGATAGTGGAAGGGTATATTTATATTGTTGTTTTTTTGTTTTTCTTACGTGTCTTAAAAAAAATCTCCATTGTTGTCAATCTTCAAGACATCGCAACGTGACTCAACTTACTTCTTTTTCGTCTCTACTCTACAAATGAAAAAAAAAAAAATAAATAAAAAAAATAAAAAACGTGGCGTCACTTTATATAGTGAAAATAAAGTATAGAAAGTCACGCACAAGAACATATAAAAGTTTCAAGCGAAATTTCATGACATCTAAAAGAAAAATTCATCTTAGTCAAGCAAACCAAAAGAAATTTAATAAAAAACATAAGAACTAAATATTTAAAATATAATATAACAAACTTTAATTATGAACAAAAATATACTAATTTATAATTTTTACAACTGCACAATAAAGTAAAATATTAAATTTAAGTACACTTGTCTTATTAAGTAATTAAATATTTAGTAAAATCGTAATTTTCAGTTTTTATTACATTTTTGCATAAAATACGTCAAAATTATACGATATTACTAAGTATATTATATAAAAAAAATTAATTGAGTATTTAAATTTAATATTTTATATAAATTAATTTTTATATATATGATAATTTTTTTACTTTGCTAAATAATACCATACTAAAATCTCCATACTAAAATGCTTGATAAATTTATTAAAAAAAAAAGTTGTTGCTGTTTAAACCTGCTTTACCAAACTGTAGTGTGCAGAGTGTAGCTGATCGGAGCAGAAAGAGAAAATATTATTTAACTATATTTTCCGCTCTGCTTCGTCCCGTTCTGCTCTGCTGTGGCCTCCTTGCAAACAAAATCAAAAATCAATCAAATATAACTATTTCTGGATCTCCATTTTTTTTTCTACTCCTACTTTAGAAACAATGAAGTTTTAGATATTGTAAGGTGTTGCCTTATTTATTTAACATGCTGTCTCATTTAACATTGTACAGGGTAGGGCCTTACCTGAGTTTAACAGGTAACCGGAAGTTGCCCTATGGTGTAAAGTTAAAGGAATAGGGTTATAGTGACAACGTATTGCGTTAGTCCTTTGCATATTTTAAATCTTCATTTCCGCTATTTTTCGCGTTTTGATGGCAAAAAAATATATTAGCGTTTTTTTTTTTTTTTTTTTTTAATTTAATCTTTACTTGAAGGATATTGGCAATCAAGAGAAATAAATCACAAAAGACGAACGAAATGCGCTTTCACTACCTTACATTATCTATTAAGCTACATTGTTTAGCACTACACCTATTGTCTATAGTCTATTTATTATAATTACTGAATAATTTAGAAGCAACTGCATTGAGACAGACTTTAAGCAATTTCTATCACTTCCACTTCCGTTTCTATACGTACTACACATGTGCAGTACAGCTCTGGCCAAAAGTTCCCGAACGATTTGCATAGGCACCTTGCAACCACCTATGTTATTTTTATGAGAAATCGCAGCGGCCACCGCTGCCCCGTTTGGGAACTTTTGGCCAAAGCTGTACGTTAAATCGTACGCAGATAAAATTAAAATTGCTTAAAGTCAGCCTTAAAACAGTTGGTTTGTTATTAGTCAATTATCCTCATCACGCTAGCTTTTTTTTTATTATTCATTTTATTTTATGCGTAATATTTTAACATTCTTACTTTTCCAATAAGCATTAATCCAAGATTTTGAAGCATCAGTCAACGATACAAGAGAGTGACAAAAAAAATAAACATAATTAAAAGAACTGAACAGAAAAAGGACAAAAAAAAAATGTAAATAACAAGATGGCAAGAGAGAAAAAAAAGTTGTGGATAACTTGAAAGTTTACAGAATGGCCAAGTTGACTTAAGCAAAGTTTTGCTTTGGATAATACAAAAGGGTAGGCAACATGTGCTACACAAATAGTAAACACCACAAAGACAAGACAATTTTACTGACTAAATTAAGTTTAAAATACGTCAAAGATAAACACAATAAGATAAGCAAAATACAGTTGAATGATCAACGATATTTAACCAGAGAAAACACATTCGTATAAAAATATTTCAGTCTTGGGTTCGATACCCAAAATGTCTATAACAATAACGATACTATATCCTAGCATCACACTATGAAGATAACGTTAAGGTAACGTTAGATATCGTTACTTTAAAAATGTCACCCACGATAACAATACTATAACGATAACGATAACTATAAATTATAATGTAATTTTTTATTGAAATAAAATATTTTAAATTCTTGCTTCATGACTGTACTATACCTACAATGATTAACCGCCTTTATACTTTTTAAATATTTGGTAATATTTTCTTATTTTCTGCGCACTTTTCTAACTTTTGTGTGTATTTTTTCTTATTTTTGGAGCAAAAAGTATCGTTATAGATGCGACGATAATATCGTCAGTTTTTTTAAATCTATAACTTTTATAAAACTGTTAATCTATAACGTTTCGATAATCGAATATCGTTGTAGTATCGTTATCGTATTTACGATAATCGAACCCAAGACTGAAATATTTTGAATTATAATTAAATTTAAACATCTTAGAATGATGTTAAATTTCTATAGGGTATATACACATGACGTCAATATCGACGCCATACTGGAGTAATGAATTACATTGCTCAGAATAGGAAAAACGTGGTTTTGGGCTATTTTCTTTGCAAAATTAGTTAACTGTTTTTGTTATTATTATTTTTCTTGTAAACTTGAAAACCTAATTAAACCCTTTAACAAAGCTCTTAAAAAAATAATTGCTAATTTTTAAAGTAGCAAAATGTGTAATTTTCCTATACTGGCATTTAGTGCTCACATATGGCGTCGATTGCAACCACCCTATACATACATATATCTCAAAAATCGATTTGATGATTCAGCTATGTTATGTTGACTAAAAAATTTTTAAATAAAAAACGCTTTAAAAATGTTGATATTATGTTAGTAAAATTCTGTTTATGTGTTGTATATTTATATAAAATTTACGTAATGTACATTTGTATGTACTTTGAGTTAGTTTAGATAGAAGATATTAACATTATAGTTGTATGTGTATTTACACAGTGTGTATATATGTGAATTTGTGTTACTGTTGTGTATGTATATATGTAAATCGTTTCTTATTATTGTTATATTACTATTGTTGTTTGAAATTATATAATATAGAAGATACATAGAAGAGAACTTTAAAGGAGAGGAAGACTATATAACATTATAGTTCGTTCTATAAACTACACGCAAAATTGATCCAGTGCTCAGAACTTTTTTCTTTGTAAATAACAAATGATCACGATGTCACTGCATATTCACGATGTGTATTTGATATTTACTTACGATTTATTTAAAATATAAAATTTTTAAAGTACTTTTTTATAGTTGAAAATTATTTTTATATTTTCTTGCATATCAAAAAAGTATCAAAAATGCTTGATTTGAGGAAAAAAATTATGTATTTTGCTTGTGTAATCGGGCATCTCATGTCATTCGGACACTCTCGCCAGGCATGTACCGAGCTAGAAGACGAGCCGTCTTACCTGTCGAGCATTTGAGTCGGAAGTCAAGTTTTTACACAAGCAAAAAACGTGATTTTTTTCTTGAATCAAACATTTTTGATAAATTTTTACTCGATGAAAAATAATAATAATAATATTCATCTAATAAAAGGTATTAAGGGAAATTTATTACTGAAGTAAATCGTAAGTAAAATTCATCGTGAAAGGGTAGTGACGTAGTGATCAGATGTTTTTAACAAAGGAAATTTTTGAAAGCTAGCTCAAGAGTTGTGTGTAGTTTATAAGACGAACTTTAATATATAAGATAAAATAGAATAACGTTAAGCGTGGGAGTGGTACCAGTTGAAAGTGCACTAGCTAGTGAGATGTGAGTGAGAAATAAGAGAGGCGTGGGGCTTTAAATAGTTACGTCATATAGATGAATGTGTCCATCGTAACTAACAGTTTCTATTATATATATATATATATATATATATATATATATATATATATATATATATATATATATATATATATATATATATATATGCTCTGTCTTATATAGCAGACTCATCTTGCAAAAAAAAAAAAAAAAAGACAAGAAAGCTTTTAGCGCAATTTCAAGTATAGTAAACATTTTTGCAAACAGTTCTATAAAAAGAAAATAAAAGAATAAAGATGTGATGGTGAAAAACAATATATTATTATAAAGATAGAATATAGTAGCTAGAGAAAAAATATTATATATTTTTAAGTATCATAATATCGTTATGGTTGAGCTAAATACGTATTTATTGATTTTATATTATGTTTAAATCAAATGTTCAGAAAAATATTATAGGTTGGCAATTACAGTAAAATGTCTTTAAAATAAGGCAATGTAAAAAGTTATTTGTTTGTAAATAAATTGTTTATTAAAAAAAAATTACACTTCTGTTTAAAGAACACGTAATACGGTTGAAAGAGCAGTAAAAACACCTTAAAGGTATAGAAAACATAAAACAACAAGTTCTTTTTAATCATCAAAATGGGATCTACAAAACTGATGATAATTTTTACCAGAATATAAATGTGACCGCACAAGAGAGCGTGAAAAAACTGTAAAGTATGCATTTTATGTGAATATTTCTGTTTATGACGTCATAAACAGGCAAAAACTAGTATGAAAATATTGTGCGGGTTGCATAAATAAAAATTTTCTGATCACTGCTACGGTGCTACATTTGGGTTTTGAGACCAATTAATGTTATTTATGTAAGTTCCATTAATTGTTTTGTGATGGAAATGATAATGTTTTCTTGTTGTCTATATGCCTTTAAATAAAGTTGAAATAACAATAAAATAAAAATATTTTTTCTATAGTAAAGTGACGTTTTTAAAGTGCGTTAGTGGTTTAACTATTCCTGGTTCAACGACTTAACTCTAGTTAATTTTGCACTTTTGGTACGTTGCAACGAAGTTAAACCAGGTTTAGGTGTTTGAAATTTACGGGGGTTAGTATGTAAATGCATTATACTGAAAGATATGAAATAATTAATAAATAATATTGAATTTCATTGATTATATTTTTGTTTTTCCCGAGTATTATATCAGGTTTCTCAAAATAAAAATATTGTTTACTAGAATTTTGATACATCTTAAAAAAATATATAGAAAAGTTAATTTAGTGAAAATTAGTGATAATTTAGTGAAAGGAAAACATAAATTGAAATATTTTGTTTATAAATGAACTAATTTTAGTGAAATCTTGTCAACATAATATTTTTAATTCATTTTTTATTAACATTATATGTCTAACACGTATAAATTATTATATATTGTAACTGACTGTACTGTAAAACAGTTGGGTTAAATTGAGAGGTTGTACGCCTGGTTTCGCCCAATAAAAAGCCGTTAATTATTATTATTATTGTTTGTGTTATAGAAATAGGAGAATGGAGAATGAATTCTATGTTGCGACGTATACTTGTGTTTGATGTGATGCTCATGAAAGAACCAAGCAAAATCTCACTGGCTCCTGTGTGATGCTGTAGAGAAAGAGAGAGAGATCCCTTAACTTTTTTTTTTCTGTTTACGTATACGTTGCCATGGTAACCATAGACTTTGTTGGCAGCCAATAACATTTGCATCAATTTAACAACATTGAAATTCTATACAATTTTTTGTAGTTTTCGTAAATTTTCGAACCCACTTCTTTTTTTATCATGCCTATTCTTTTTTGTGACACGTATTAAATTCTATACATGCATACAAAACAAAACGTTTTATATAACAATAAAGTGTTTTTAACAATATAATAACGTTAATTTTAACATAATTAAGTTTCTAATAGCCATGTAATTAAGTGTATATTAGTTAAAATAATAATAAGGTATAAATGAGCCAAGTTTTTAGTTGACACAATTTTAGTTAAAAGACACCGGTGGGTTGTTTAAAAAATAGAGACTAAAAAAAATGAACTTTTTATAAAGGTTTGCAAACATTAAAAATGTAAAACTTCCATCTTTTTCCCCAGTTATATAATATATTAATGCACATTTCAAAGTTTCTGTTTATTCAAGTATAAATATTTACATTTATATTAAAATTTTAAATTTTTTGTTTGATGGTAATCAAAATCGATTAATTATAATCATAAAAATAACCACAGCAATATATATATATATATATATATATTGTACAAGGTGTTATTTTTAGAATAATAAAATTTGTTCGTGATACATCATTTTTTGTTATCACAAAATAGTAATAAATTATAATGATAGATATTATTCTATTTTTCCTTTATGTAAAATTTATGTATAATTTTTTTTCTTATACATTTTTATTATGCAAGAATAAATTTAAATTTTATTATAAACATTAAAATTTGTGTTCAATTTTTTAAACAAAAATATTTTTTGTTTATACAACATAAAATAAAACATTAAAATTTATGAATAAGACACTTTAAGTCGACAGCACAACCTTTTTTTTAGTCCTCTTATGAAAGTATGTTATGTTATAAGCTATAAGAACATACTCACACACACACACACAAGATGTTATGTTGAAAATAAAACGTAATAAAATATTTGTGCACAGTTTCTATTTGCTTTAGGTAGAAAATGTTAAGAGCTTTATGGTAAATTTGATGAATATTTTTGTGCAAACAAAAGAGAAAAATACTCTCTTCTTGTAAAATAAAATACTGAATTCAATGAAGTACGTTTCAATTTTTCATTTTATTTATGTATGTATATATATATATATATATATATATATATATATATATATATATATATATATATATATATATATATATATATATATATATATATATATATATATACACACACACAAAAGTTCCTTGTTTTATGCAAATTTATTTTTATTGTGGGAAAACCACTTTTATTTTCTGTAATTAAGATTTTTATGACTAAAGGAAAAGCACTTAAACGCTAGATCTTGTATATATATATATATATATATATATACTGTATATAAATATATATATTTCTAAATAACAACAAAAAACGGAATTTACCTTTGCTGGCAAAGGTATGCGCTGGATGCATTTTGACGCCATACTGAAGCAGCAAATAACATTGCTCAACATAGGACAAACGTCATGGTTTTTAGAAAATTAATTAATATTTCTGTCATTTTTTTTCCGCATACCTGAAAACCTAATTTAATCTGTTTACAGCATCAATTTTCTCAAAAATATTGTTAAGTATTTTAAAATTTGCAAAATGTGTCATTTTGCCATCTGAAAAAAATTATTTAATGCTCATATATGGCGTTGACATTTCTATGATAGCAATCACCTTATACAGTATGGGTAAAAAACAACAACTGTGAAATAGAAACTTATACTAATTTAATTTAACGTGAAACTTTGTTACATTTTGACGCAATTTGTCTGAAACTTCAATTGAAATAGATGAAGTTACAGCTTGTTGTAATTACCTACCAGCAGCCAGTGCAACAGTAGCGAAGGTATATACACTTCAAGTCTAAGTTCTTAATATTACAGTTCTGCAAGTAAAGCTATAATTAATATATTTTCTAGAATGAAGTCATCTTAAACTTTGCTCTATTTTTAATTTAAGTTTTGGTATATGATAATAATAATATGATTTTACTTTAAGGGGGTAGGTGACCGACTGATATCTCGCAAACTAGGACGGTTGTGAACAATAATAATAACACAAAGTAAAGAAGAAATGTTACTTAAAAGTTTAGTTATGTCAAACATGTAAAAACACGATCAAATATTTAAGTTATTACACTTTAAAGATAACATGTAAATGTGGAAATTTAAACTTGAGCGGGAAATTTTAGTCAAATTAGAAACTTTTTCACAATTAAAAATATCATTTAAATTTTTTTTTGGCATAAAAAATTATATTTTAAATTTACTTGATTTTATTTGAAAATTATAGTGTTTGTTTTATTGGAATTAAATAATGTACAAAATCTTATAGGGGAAGTATAGTTTTTCTTTTAGCGATTTCCGGTCCAAGTCGGTCCCCCACCGCCTTAAGGGAATAGACCAGAAGAAAATATAAGCATTCACATCACAATACACTTCATAGTATTTGCATGAAGTATTAGTATTAGTTGGATAGTGCATAGTGCATAGTGCATAGTGCATAGTGCATAGTGCATAGTGCATAGTCTATAGTGCATATTGTATAGTGCATAGTGCAGTATTGGATTAACTGCATAGTATTAGTTGGTCTCAATGCAGTGATCAAAACATTTCAACTTATGCAACCCGCACAACATTTTAATACTAATTTTTTACGGTTTAAGATGTCAGAAACAGGAATAGTGACGCAAATAGCATACTTTCCAGTATTTTTACGCTCTCTTCTACAGCCACATTCACAAGTCATCATAAGTTTTAGAGATCCCATTTTATATTTAGTCATTAGAAACCACATTTTTTATGTGGTCTAGGGCTTTAAGAAAATTTATAATTTATCTATTACAAATTTATCTATAGAAATAGCGTTATTTTAACTATTATTTATTTTATATTTTATCCTTCTACTACTGCAACCCTCTAAGCTTGGTAATATGCTAATACCATAATAAATATATTGCAGAAACTAAAGTGTCTTCACACATTTATCTTCTTTATGAGTCAGATTTATCTTCTCACCTCATTCTATGCAAACTGTAGAAAATAAAATACTTTTTAATACGTAAGAGCACTGTATGACTGTTTTTACTACGCAACTCATAGAAACAGCAAAATATAACGAGCTTTCTATACTAAAAAAAAAAAAAATGTAGTAATGAGAGTTTATGTTTTACGCATAAAGATAATAGAGGTATATAGTACTGTTTTTTTACCGCAATATTTTGCACTGTTTTAAAATATTAATTGTAGTTTATAATATCCTAAAGACTTTAATCTGTTTTTTTGTTCTATTTTATTTTTTATATTATATAATTTTTCCTACGCATTAAAATTTTATATTTGAAACTGTCAAAATCTAGATGGGGGAGTTTTCTTTTTCCATCTAATTTTAAATTTTATTTTTTAATAAGTTTTAAATTTAAACATATTATTAACTTAACGTATATATTATGTCTAAATAAAATAAGTCGTTATATTCAAATGAGAAAATTGTCATTTTAGACAACTGACAGCTTTCCGTCTTTTATTAAATGAGAAGCGAACAAAAATGCTCTTTTGCACTCATCTGAAAGTGATAGTCAAAATTTCTTTCTCTCTCCCCCCTTATATACTTTGAAAAAAAGGAAGAGTGTGATAAGTGTTGAAAATGCTTCTTTTCTAAATTTACGCTACAAATACGATAAAATTTAAATATTGAGATTTTCTGAATAACATTATTAAGGTGTGCTAATAACATATAAATTGCATTTTCACCAGTTTTCAGATTGACATTAAGATTTGATGTTTATTAACATAATATGTAAATGAGATCGTATCTCAATCATCATTATCATAAAAAACATAAAATGATATCAAAATATTTTGGTCATTCAAATATATTTGAAATCATTAATCATTAAGATTGAGTTATTAAAGTAATTAAATTGTTCATTGAGGCATAAAATTTTTGTGGTTTTTTTATAGACATTGAAAAGAAGCAAAGCTTTTGGCTTCACTGGTGCAGTTATCATCAGTCATTTTATTCACAACTCTCCTAGACAAGCAGTTTCCTCGACTAAAAATCCATCTTTCACTACCCTTCAGTGTTTCTCTTTCATTCATTCTTCATTGCGTAATTTTTCTATAAAAATAACAAAAGAATGATAATAACTTTTCTAGTTTACTTTTTTTTCTATATTATTATTATTACATAGTTTCGGATAGTAATTTACATAAGTCTGGTTTAGTTTGGTTACAAATTATAGAGAAAGCAAATAATATGATGTCTATAAGGTTCATGCGGGTAAAACTTGTTAATTGTTGACAACAACAACAACAAAAAAAAAAAAAAAAAAAAAAAAAAAAAAAAAGGATAAAGACTATTAGTTCAGAATCTAGTAATTATATAGAACAAAGATTTTAGTCAGATCATTATTTTACTTTGTAATTTAAATAGAATAAAAGAGAAATAGTTAGATCTAAAGGATTTAAAAATAATATGTTTTTTTTAAGCTGATTAAACCAGTTCACAGAGATCGCACTGAAAAATGAAAATAAATCATAAAATGCTTTACAATTTGCATTTCTTCTTTTTATTGAAAAATATTTGTAAAAAATATTTAGTTATGTTAAATGTGTACGAAACTTTTAACTAAAATTAGAATCTGGATACAGGAAGATAAAATTACGTATTGCTGTATTTGATGCTAAAGTAAAACAAAACATGATGTACAACATAATATTTATGCTATATGTAACATAGTTTATTATGCATTATAGCAAACATTATGCTGCATGGAAAAAATTGTGCTGAAATGAAATTATATAATTATTACGTATTTATTTTTGTACGTGAATTTTAGTAATTTTAGTATTTTTAGGGAGAAAAAAAAAAAAAAAAAAAAACTTGAGATGACAAATTAAAGCAGAGTTTTCATATTTTCAAAGTGTATAAAATGTGATAGTAGTCAACCACGTAGAAAACATTTGTACACATGACAAGTACATACATACATTCACTTTGAGGTAAGTTTAGGAAAAGGTACGACAAACAGATAGAAATTTACGTGGAACTTACTGTGACGCATTGCGGACTCACTTTTCAGTTACAAAGCTAAAGAAGTCACCACAAAAGTTACGCCTACTTCATCATAAGTAAAAGCAAAAGCTATAGCACTACTTTATGATGGACAATCACTCGTAACTACCAACAACTGACTTTACATGCAACTTGTGTTTCACTCTCTCTCTCTCTCTCTCTCTCTCTCTCTCTCTCTCTCTCTCTCTCTCTCTCTCTCTCTCTCTGTCTCTCTCTCTCTATTTCTCTCTCTTGTTTATCTCTCTCTCTCTCCTTATTTGTCCTTATGTTGACATAAAAATATTGTTTGAAAAGGCGTAAAAGAAGAAATATAAAGAATCATACATAAAAAAAGAAACCAACGTGTCATAAAAAAGAATAATATATTTTATTGATATACATATATATAGTTATTTTTTAGATAAAAAAATGTAATAAAACAAACAAATAAAAAGTAAATTGTTTTAAGATTATACTTGAGCCTAAAACTGCTGCCGAAATATTTAACTGAAGTTAGTGGCATTTCAGAATTAATACAAGCAAATAAACTTTGTTATAGTGACATTTATATAATTATGAGTTTTTATTTTTAATTTAAAAGGCACTTGAAATAAGTAAAATTATATAAAACAAGTATTGGCTGTTCCTGTATTACTTGATTTAGATGTCATTATTTTTAATAATTATTTTAATAAAAACTTTAATTTAGGCAAATATACGTTGTTTTTTTTAACCGTATTGCATATTTATACTGTCATAAAAAATTAAACAATTTTGTTTATAGTAAGAAATGATTTTTTATGACAATGTATGTACTATATGTACAGCTCTGGCCAAAAGTTTAAGAACGGGGCAGCGGCGGCCGCAGCGTTTTCCCATAAAGATAACAAAGTGTGATACAGATTGTGATACAAATCGTTCTCAAACTTTTGGCCAGAACTGTACCTTTTTTAGAAGTATAAATTTTTTAATGTACACATGATTGTGATATTATATTTTACCATTCAAATTTACCGCCTGTTTTCCTCATAAAAATAACATTGAAAATTTAGAGCGAGTTTTTGAATGATAAAACAATATCACAGTCGTGTGTACAATTTACAAACAATACTTTTAACAGTATTTGCATTACATAATCATAGGAGACGCTTTTTATTATATTTATATTTTAGAATCAAGAAACATAAAAAATTTATCAAGGAAAGAAAGTTAAGTAAACACAGTATATTTATGTTTACTTTTATTATAATTAACTTAATTACTCACTATATTGTATATCAAGCGTGTGTGTGACTTGCACTGTGACACAGTTTACTTCTATTGCCAATTAATTCAATTTCAAAAGCTGACAGTCCTTGTATTGAGCTTTACGTCTAAAACAATTCCTATATAGAATTGTTGGCTCAGCAAGATTTTCAACTCAATCGTACTTTTGTCAATAAAATAGCAAAATAATTTGATTTGACTTTACGTCATACTTTTGAAAATACGCTTTTCATTTTTTTTTTTTTTTTTTTTTTTTTTTTTTGTGGTGAAATGTCAATTGTTATTGCCTGCTTTTAGTTCAATACCAAGTGAATACCGAGGCAGTTTCTTTTATTTTAGGCCACAGCCACTTACCATCTAAAATTTAGTTCCCCACTTCAACCTTCTCTCGAATATTTTTTTTTTATCCTGTTATACGGGATTTGCCAGGTACAATATTTTTACTAAAAAATATATATTTCTATTTGCTTATGGCCATACAATCAACAATGAAATCAGATGGAAATTTAAGTTGACGCAAAACTCCATTTAAATACATGTCATTTCCATATGCCAATAAAGTGTTAATGTTAAATATAATCATAAATTATCAGTATTTTTAGTAAAAAGACTGCACCGGTACCTATTTCCTGATGATATTTTGGGCTGAAAAAGCTTGTTTGACTTTTCCTTTTGCCTATACTTATAAGTATACCATTAGAATGAGTCTGGATAAATTGTAAGTTTGAGCGATATAAAAAATATATATATATATCGTCGTTGGTCCGCTATAATGCCCGATGTCCAATTGACCCTGAAAAAATAAATTTCATTGGATCGACCCCAAAATTTGGATTTTTCCATTTCAGGCCATTTGCAGCAAAAAATATTTTTCAAGGTCAAATGGGCATCGGACAATATAGCGGATCTGCGACGATATATTGTGCAACAATGTTTATGCACTTCTACAACTTAATTGTTCTTTACATTCTTCTGCTTTACGATGTTGTAAAATAGAGTAACCTTGCAGCGAAAGCTTTGCTTCTTTAATGTTACAAAGCAGCTTTAATTGCATTACATATTGTAACATAGATAACTTTTCAGACTCTTCTTTCCGTATAAGTTATTTAAAAAAAAAACATTTATAAAATAAACATAAAATATGTCTATAAAAAATACAAACAATTTAATCCTATATTATATACATAACAAAATATTATTAGATACGTGATTTTACTGATATGAGAGATTACTAATTTATTTTAACTATCACATTTATATCTGTGTACATAACAACACATTAAATTTAATCATTTGTATAAACATATGTTATATGTACATGTTTAAATTATTCTATTGTTAGTAGATTGTGAAAGTTATCATCATATTATTACACATTTTATGACACTATAATATAAATTGGATTACAATTGAGTTTTAAATAATTATCTATAGAATTTTTTTTAAAAATATGCCTTATATTTAAGCAATTTTTTTAATAGGTACATTAATTACAAAGTAAATTTTTAATTAAAAAGTACTTTAAAAAAATGGAACTTGGAAATTGAAACCAACAAAATACGTGATATTAAAGTCAACGCTTTTCTTAAATAATAAGACCTTAATTTTCTATCAACAAATTTAACAAGAAAACAAAACAAGAATGAACTGTTTTAACACAGAGAAATATGTAAATTAGAAATTCTTTTCACATACAGGCTATATAAAAGGTATAGGGTATTCATGATAAAGTCGACGCCATGTTGAATCACTCAATAACATGGGTCGAATAGGAAAACAACTTATTTTTCCATAGTTTAAAAATACTAAGCAATATGTTTGAGAGCATTGATGCTGTTAATAGGTTGTGTAAGTATCTCAAATACCTGAGAAAAATAATAATAACAAAAAATTAACCGATATTCCAAAAAAAAAAAAAAAAAAAAAAGAAGAAGCTAGAAATGAAGTTTGTCCTATGTTTAGCAATGTTATTCATTACTCCAGTATGACATCCAAGTGCATTAAATATGACGTCATGCGGATACACTCTTGTACACCCATTTAGGTCTGGTCATATGACGTGGTTTTGAAATTATTATGTAAGTATATTAATTTGAATTTAACTCTGAAAATATTATAAAGTATCATGTAATATTATTTTAATTATATTTGCATTTCTGGACCCAAGCGAGCATGCTGTTATTTAGCTTCAATAAACACAAATTAAATTAACGTAGTTCAACTATAGCATTATTTATATACACACGGGAGAAAACAAACAGGTATCTCAATTCCATAACATAATTCAAGCAATTGTAAAATTTCTTCTTTTTCTTTATAATTGATGTGGTATGTGAACAAGTTCTTGAATCCATGTGTCTTTTAGCTCAATTAATGTCTCTACATGGGACCATAGAGTAAGGTTATAATGTCATTGTTTAAGTCGTTATGTGATCAATTACATCTGCAAACTTTTATGGTGAAAAATAGAATGAAGTAAAAGGTGACATTTTCCTCTCCATCAATACTTAAGTTTTAAGACTTTAAGTTACTTTTTCTGCTGTTAATGAAAGATAATGTTAACTTGATTTAAGGAGTATTAGAAGTTTCCTCGTAGAAAAAAATTAATTATACGTAGTAGAAAAGTAGATTAATCTTTTAATATTCATGTTTTTACTTAGAAAAAAGGATAACCTGCCTTTTAAGTTGTATTCTTCTTTATAAGGAAGGTGTATGTCCATATATAAAAAACAAAAAAGCAAGCAATGTTTTTTATTTCTGTTTTTTTACTTGTGTTCATTTTTACACAATTTGGTCTTGTAAGACTGTATTAACTTTAACACTTTTTTTTAAATATCTTATTATTACTATTATCATATCATTTTTAACTATTAGTAAAAAGTATTAACTAGTATACTTCATTCAATGATGCTGATATATATTCCATTGGTCACATTAGATAAATGAAGGGGGAAAAAACTGAAAAGTGAAAGGCATAGAAAACATGAAACAACATGTTCTTTAACACAAAATGGGATCTACAAAACTGATGATTAATTTTACCAGAATGTAAATGTGGCCCCACAAGAGAGCGTAAAAAAATTGTAAAGTATGCAATTTGCGTGAATATTTCTGTTTATGACGTCAGAAACATGCAAAAACTAGTATAAAAGTGTTGTGTGGGTTGCATAAATCAAAGTTTTCTGATCACTGCTACGGTGCTACAATTGGGTTTTGAGCCAAGCTATTTAAGTCCAACTACCATCGTATCACACTTTTAGAACAGAGTGCAACGTAATTATTCAGATTTTGTAAACTGTGTTCGTACCTGTGATTTAAATTTCTTTTTTATGTCACTGTCAATATATTTAGGCACAATATAAATCATATGGTAAATTAATGCTATTTCACTTACTGAAATTTTCAATTATTTTCTTTTAAGTGTGCAAGTGCCCATAACTTTGAAAAAAAATTGAAAGTGTATATTTTTGTTTTCCTTTCTTACTTCATGTTTTTGAGTTGTTTTTATACTCTAATATATTCAGTATTATGTAAACTTGCTAACTAATTTAAATTTAAACCAATTCAACATAATTTGATCAAAAAGACGAAATCTGTTACTATATAGACCGGTTACACTTATATTTAAGAGCATTCATTTTTTTGGTTAGAAACACACAGACCAGAATATAGAAAAACGTCATTATTATTTTTTCAATAGTAAACTAAGCTTTAAAGGAATAGACCAGAGAAAAACATAAGAATTTATATCACAAAACACTTGATAGGATTTACATAAATAACATTAGTTTGTCTCAAAACCCAACAGTAGCCCCGTAGCAGTGATCAGAAAATTTGATTTATGCAACCCGCACAACATTTTCATACCAATTTTTGCATGTTTCTGACGTCATAAACATGAACTTTCACGCAAATTGCATACTTTACAGTTTTTTCACGCTCTCTCGTGGGCTTACATTAACTTTCTGGTAAAAATCATTATCATCAGTTTTGAAGATCCCATTTCGTATTTAATCATTAAAAAGCACATGTTGTTTTATGTGGTCTATGGCTTTAAACCTCAATGTTAGCCTTATTTCTAGGTCCTAATAAGCTACAAGAATATGCAAAAAATGCTTACAGTCGAAATAAACTTTTATTTTGCTACAACTGAGGGAAGATTATATTTTCCTAATGCTGGACAATGTATTAGGCACCACAAACATGGCGATAAAGCGCAAGAATGTGTAACGGGTCTATAGTACATTTATATGTGAATAGAGTTAAATTTTACAAATATATTATAATAATTTTCCTGTAATTACTGATATAATTGTTAAGAAACAATAATTATTATAAATTTAAAAGCTTTCTCATTATTTCTTTTGTTTTAGCAATAACAATTAAATATAGGAACAAATACTAAACATATAAATCTTGCAAATTACAAACTATTAAATTTAAAACAATTGAATACAAACTAAGTTGCTTGGATATTTTCTACTACAACACACGAGTATTGAGCTGTTTTTATTTGTATATAAGTCTGAACATTTTACATTCTTGTTATAATTAAAGTAATTATATTAAAGGCATAGACCAGAAGAAAACATTAGCATTAACATAACAAATACTTAATGTAAAATACTTGATGAGAATCACATAAATAACATATAGTTTAATAGTTTCAAAAAGCGCTTCTTACAAATTTAACAAAGACCGCTTATGTTTACTCAAAATACGGAAAAGGAAGTGGCCGGAAGATGAAACCACGTGATGGTAAAAGTGGGCGAAAAGTTGGTGCCAGCAGCAAGCTAGGCCTAAGTACCTCCCACTTTTACGGTCACGTGGTTTCCTCTTCCGGTCACTTCCTTTTCCGCTTTTTGAGTAAACATAAGCAATCAAAGAGGATATCTTACCGGATGCTGATAAGAAACTCACCTTTAATGAAAATGTAAGAAGCGCTTTTTGATAATAATAGACACTTAAGTTGGTTTTAAAACCCAACTGTATCTCAGTTTCAGTTTCATATAGGTATTGTATCTTCAGTTTCAGTTTCATAGATTTTATTATAAAAAGCAAGTATGTCCGTAACAGTGATCAGAAAATTTAGATTTATGCAACCCCCACAACATTTTTATACTAATTTACACCTCCGTAATTGTCACGCAAATTGCATATTTTACAGCATTTTCACAGTATCTTGTGGGGCCACATTTACATTCTGGTAAAAATTGTAATCAGTTTTGGAGATCGTATTTTGTATTTAATCATTAAAAAAATAATTATGTTGTTTCATATGATCCATGGCTTTAAATTTAATAAAACAATTATACTGTATTTTCTCGTATAAATTTTATTCAGTATTATATAATATAAGCTTTACTTTTTTATATGTACTATAATGTAATGAAATATGTTATATATTTAAACTAGATTGGTTTTGTTTTGCATCAGTACACATTCTACTTTTGTTCAGAGTTGTGGAAACAATTTAGCAAATTAGACCATTTTACCCGAGTATTTGGAGTGCGTATATATATATATATATATATATATATACACACACACACACACACACACACACACACACACACACACACACACACACACAATTGTTAGAATTCTACTTGGATCTGTGTTCACTCTCTATTGTGTTTTTTACCACTAACAATTTCAACTAAATTTCTAACAATCAAATTAGTACAAAAAGCTTTTTTTATGTTTATATTTTGTATTTGTATATTATCTTTGTGTTTTTATTGATAGTAAAATTGTTAAATTTAAATTAGATAGAAATATAATTATTTACATTACATTGGAGTTATTTAATTTATAATTATAGAGAGAGAAAAAAACGCAATCCAATTACAATTTTAAACACTATACTTTTAAAATAAAAGAATTAAAAAACTTTTATATGAATTCAATAATATAAAATTAGTAAATGAAAAACTAAATAAAGTTATTTTAAAAATTTATGTTATTTTTTTAAATACAAAAAAGTATAAATTGTGAATATGAAAAATAATAATAATAAAGAATTACATTGTTTTGAATTTTGTTTTGTGTACAAGAAATTAAAATGGTTATATAATTAAACCAACCGATAAGGCTATGCCTTGGTTATATAATGTATGTGTAAATGGAATAATAATAATAATAAAAAGAGTTTTAATTTAGTTTAAATTGCACTTTACGTTGTTAACAGCTACATTTTATTAAACTTAAAGGAATAGACCATAGAAAAACATAAGCAGACGGAAACGTTAAATTACGTAATTTATGCTGCATTTATGTCATTATATAGCATAATTTATACTAAATGAGAACATCATAAATAATTATTCTGTACAACATAAAATTTATGCTACATCAAATAATTATTATACAATATAGCATAAATTATGCTGTATTGAACAAACTGTACTGAAAATGAGCCAGCATAATTATTACGTATTTATTTTTGTCAGTGCACTTATATCACAAAACACTTTGATGGGACTTACATATAAATAACATAATTTTGTCTCAAAACCCAACAGTAGCTCCGTAGCAGTGATCAGAAATATCAATTTATGCAACCTGCACATTTTCATACTAATTTTTGCATGTTTCTGACATCATAAACATGAAAAGTCACGCAAATTGCATACTTTACAATATTTTCACGCTCTCATGTAGGGTTAAATTAACATTCTGGTAAAAATTGTCATCAATTTTGAAGATTCCATTTTGTGTTTATTCATTAAAAAGCACATGTTGTTTTATGTGGTCTATAGCTTTAATTTTCCTATAAAAAATATAAATTCGAATCACATATAAATTTTGCAGTAGAACTCAAACATCTTAAATATATATATTAAAATAGATTTATTCATGAAGATTATTCTTTTAAACTAAAAAGAAAAATGGTTTATTTTAAAACATAAATTTGAAGATTTAATCTTTTTTGTCAGATAAAAAAAAAATGACTCCACTTAATAAATTTTCTTGTAGATAATGACAGTAACCGGCATGTAATGAAACAATGGTACTACATGACTTCTTATGACAAATTTACTATGCTCTTTGCCCTTTACGCAACAAGTAGTTGGCTCGATTATACTGTGGTCGTCTACATTACATAGGGATGACTGTGCATGTCGTATGTTTTATTAGCGGCCTACCAGTTGGGGGTGACCTCTATTGGTTACACTAGGTCATCGAGTTTTATGTGAGAGTGTTTCCGACATTTTTTTTAACCCTATATGTCATTTTGGTCTGCTTGTATTATAATTTTAAAATGTTCTCTTTTTTTTTATTGTTAAAATAAAATCATGGTGATCAGTAAGTTACACGTACTGCAAAATTGTTTCATTTTTAACACAATTTTATATAAAATCCAACCAAGGTATAGCCTTATTGGTTGGTTCATAATTAGAGCTGTAAATTTAAACCAGTTCGCGCACCCACCCGGGCTAAAATCTTCAATGTTTTTTTTTTTTTTTTTTTTTTTTTGAAACGTTTAACCATGGTTTTAAGTTTTTAGCTCAAAAACAAGCTAGCTATAACAAGCAGCATAAATTACGTAAAATTTTCTATCGATGTATGTCCATAAAGCAATAAAAAAAAATAATAAATAAATTAAAAATAAATAAAATAAATAAAAATAAGCCAATGAAATTTCATGCACATTGACTGTACCGAAAGGTCATGAAAAAGTTACAAGTTACAAAGCATTCAATGTGTGTAAAAATGGTAAATGTAGCAACGTTGCCACAAAGATAACACGTAGGTCAAGATACAGAGCAGGTGTGGTGGGTACAGAAAAAAAAAATGAAATTTTTTCTTTTACTTTCTTCGTTTGTAACTTATATTCTTACATGATGGGTACTTGACATTACAGTGTACAACAGCAATTACAAAATCACACGAGAGAGAGAGAGAGAGAGAGAGAGAGAGAGAGAGAGAGAGAGAGAGAGAGAGAGAGAGAGAGAGAGAGAGAGAGAGAGAGAGAGAGAATCACTAGAGATGAGATGCAAGACCACATTATTATCATAATATAACATTTCTTTGTTATATTTCATGTAATATTCATAGTTTATATAATGCATCTATTTTAAAACTGCATATAATTATTTTATGCATATTTTATTTTGCATAATAATCTACTCTACGTTAAAACACTTCATATCAAATTACAATATTAAAAATAAAATCTAATTTTATTTCAGATTTGTCACAGTAAAAACCTTGTTATTATAACAAATAAGAAAGTTGTAAAAAAAGTTATTTTGTATTCAGAATATAAAAGAGTTAAGCGTACATAACAAAACAAAAATAAAAGATATCAAAATATAAAAAAAAAAAATCCATCTAAAATTTTGACAATTTTTTCTAGTTTTCACACTTTTCCTCCCTGTTTTTGTATAGATTATGAAAGAAATATAAAAGTTTTGTATTTTTGTTTTTACATAATAATACTTTAACAAGATTTTTTTTTCTTCACTACTTATGGTAAACGATATTTTTCTTACTATACACGACTAAATTTACTCATCCCTTGTGTGTCATTTTTAAACTTACTCTCTTTATATTATACAGTAAAACATTTACATGACATCAGCAATTTTTCATCTCTTTGCTTGACAAAAAGTAAATAAAACAAGAAGTCACTTACTCTATTTCTCACTTCACTTACAAGAATACAATATTATAATTTAAATATTCTAAACACAATATTGTCATAAAAATATATATTTTCAGCAAAAAACAATATATATATATATATATATATATATATATATATATATATATATATATATATATATATATAAAATCAAGAACACATGAAATATGAACAAAAATGTTGTCATAAAATATACATTATATTACTTCACCATAGTCATAATAAAAAAAAAACACTCTTTATTATATTACACTCGTAACGAATAATCACTATTGTAGGGTATAATAAAATTAAATGAAGGTAGAAAGGCAAATTTATTACATACTAGAACTTTTTTTTTTTTTTTTTTTTTTTTGCTAGAACATGTAAATAATATTACACTTGCAAAAATCATTTTTATAAACAAAATATATTTGATGTAATTTATAATGAATTACATCATACAACTAATACACTTTTTTTTCTGGTGATAACGATAATGAGGTGTCTTAATTATACATCAAACTTTCAACTCATTATTGATGTTATTTAAAGACTTTCAAAAATATAAGCCAATGATATTTTAAAAATGATTAATGTGATGAAAACTTTCATTATAAATCTTGTTTGCTAGGTTATCATCTGTTAAAAACTTTTTCAAAAAAAAAAAAAAAAAAACTAAAATGTAATTTTGTAAAGAAAAACACAGCTGTGTATAAAACAAATAAAATCGATTATATAGTTGAAAAAATTTGATTGTAAAAAAAACTAATTTTTTCATCTTTTTGTTATCTCTATATTATAAACAGTTTAATATGATTTGAAATAGAATGCAATTTTATTTCGTATACTCGTTTTTTTTATTAGTATTTCTATGATGTAATGAAAGCATTTTTGAAAAAAAGCAAGCGAGAAAACGACGTGATATGGGCACTAATGTGGACCCAAATATAGAGAGGGTGGTGGCTTTATATTGCGTGCTTAACACAACATCTCTCTCTCTCTCTCTCTCTCTCTCTCTCTCTCTCTCTCTCTCTCTCTCTCTCTCTCTCTCTCTCTCTCTCTCTCTCTCTCTCTCTCTCTCTCTCTCTCTCTCTCTCTCTACCACTTTTTTGAAGATAAGAATATAACAAAGTTAACAACATTTGTAATGCAGTATAAAGTACAGAATTGATCTTGCCAGTGCAAACAAAGTATATTTTTGTGGCAGTTCAAAATTCAATTCAAAAATTCAAAATATCTTTATTTCCACTCTCCTACAATCAAACATAATAAATTACATTTGTATAAGGTTTTACATGGAATTGTTACTAGGGATCTGTGTTATAAGGTGTAACACCTTTTCCTTTATTGCAAATACAATCATACTAAAAAAAAATGGTGCATTATTTCAGTTACGAATCCTAACTTATTTGAGATAAACACTTTTGAGTTATCATGAGCAGCTAAAATAATGTATTTTAGCAAATTATTAACAATTATTTAACTGAAAATAGCCTAAAATAACTGAAAGCAATTAGATATTGTTAATAATTTGCTAAAATGCATTATTTTAACTCATCTCAAATAAGTTAGGATTCTTAACTGCAGTAATGCACCCTTTGTTTGAGTGTATATGATATACAATATTTGTATTAAAGTTTATTTGTCGTTCTATTTTGTTCATACGTATAAATTATATGTATGGTTTCAGCTATATAGAAAGAGAAGGAAGAACGCACAACTATAGAATAATTGAATCACGTAGGGGTAGTGGTGAAAGAATAATGCTACATCGCTTGGAAAACTGTGGTCTCTCTCTCTCTCTCTCTCTCTTTCTCTCTCTCTCTCTCCATATCGATTGTAAATCATTTATAAAATGTAACCATTCGCATAACTATTTCATTTCTTCTTTATATTATAGTTCATATTCAGGTTAATTGTATATTTATTGGGTAGTAAAAAATAATTAAAAATTGTGTATCACATTTTTATAACACTATATAGATTTTTTATTTTACTTCTCTCTCTCTCTCTCAGGAATAAAAAGGTCAAACAATGAATAAAAATTACCCATGTAGCTATAATTTCAGTCTCACCGAAAGCACATTAATTACTAGCTTTTTGTTATATAAAATCTAATTATCCTGTTACAGTTAACACTCTAAAAATATCTTACAAAATACCTTAAACAAAACGAAGAATTAAAAATAAATTATTAACTTATCTTTTTTAGCTTAATAAGTAAAAATTTTCTCTTTTAATAAATGCTAACTCATACTTTATTTTATTTTATGCTACGTAATCATAAATTGTGTTTGTATTGCAAAATATCTGTGTCAACTTAGAAAAGAAAACTATTTATTTATTTTTAATTTAGTAAAAAAATATAAAAAGTTAAGTAAAATAATATAATGAAATAAGTATTATTTTTAAATTGAAAAACTTACTTCTTCTCCTTCGTTTTTTTTTTTTTTTTTTTTTTTTTTTTTTTAAGAAGTATTAAAACTTTGTAAAACATATATTATAAGATTAAAGAAATATTTTAATTAAAATTCATGCAGCAAAAAAAATATTATAAAAATTAAATAGTAAAAAGTAAATAATTGCAATGCACTTTATTTTTTACTGCATAACAATTAAATACGTGGTGCATTGAGTCGGTGGAAGTCTCTTGTGTCAAACGACAAATTTTTTTTTTTTTTTTATTTTAAATGAAATAGAAAAAATATATCTCATAATGAAGATTAAAATAAAATTTTAGATATTTATATTTAATCAATATGAACGATATAACATTTACACCGTAGAATTTGAAACAAATGAATATTAATTTACGTTAAAAAAAAATTAAATATATTTGAAACCTAAAAATTTAATTTTCACAAAAACAAACAAAATTGAAGCCACTTAATATTGCGTACTGACGCACTGATGAAATTTAAGAATATTAATAATAAAAAAAGCTCTTGTTAACAGATGACTTCAATTTTAACACAACACTAGAAATAGAAATAAAACACCTTTTGAAATTATTCATTTATTAAAACAAATTCAAAGGGGTTTCTAACTTTGTGCAAACAAAGAGTCGTCAGTTACCAAAAGAGTATTATTTTATTTATACTCTAATTTCATCATTGCGCAATATTCTTTAATTTTGTTTGTTTGGTGTTTTATAAAAATTTAAAATTAAGGTTTCTAATATATTCAAATTCTTTTTAACGTAATTTAATATTTATATGTTTCAAATTCTATGGTGTGAATGTCATATTATGATTCATAATAATAAATATAAAAATCTGTATGCCTTATGAATTTAAAGTTAGTAAGTTAAGCAATTTTATGACTAAAACATTTCTGACAAGAACAACTTCAAACGTGGTTTCAGTATATTTTAGCAAGAACATGGGCTAAATTTTATATTTGTTTTTAAGATCCTAGTATTAAATATAGTGAACAAGCGAGCTATTTTTCTTGATATACAGTACTATGTATGTATATATATATATATATATATATATATATATATATATATATATATATATATATATATATATATATATATATATATATATATATATATATATATATATAAATTTATCTCCATTATTAAAGATTGGATAAAAGCAAGCAGTTCAATTTTTTGGCTCTTAAAAAAGTAATTCACGTTAAAATCCACTCTCATTTTTCTTTTTCTTATCCCTACAAAAATCAAATAGATATACACACTTTATCAAAAAAAAAAAAAAAAAAAAAAAAAAAAAAAAAAGCTATAGTAATTGAAAGTATTGATTGATTTCTTCTACTAAAAGTTGACCTATTTGATGATTGTTATTTTATTTTTTATATTAATCAATTATAACTTTTGTATACAGTATAAGTAAGACAAATGAGTTTTATATATTTTTCTATTATATTTATTTTATATTTTTTTAAATTTCTTATGAAATTTTCTTAATATACTATGAAAACAAAAGAAAGTGTAATTTTAGATCTTTCTGTCTTTTCAATTTTACTAAAACATTTCAGTTGTATTTTGTCACTCTACTACTTTATATAAGGAAGGATCTTTACTTTATTTAACTGCCTGACAAAAAAAGAAAAAAAAAAAGTGTTTTCTAGTTTGTGACGTAAGTTGGAATTTAATTTAGCGTTTTCAAGTATGTAAGTATTTCGTTATGAATAAATTAGAAAATAAGAGAGGAATGGAGAATTATTGGAATTAATATTACATAGCATAATATTTTTTTTTGATATTACATTTACATGAATATATAAAAAGACAAAATGTTGCTGTATTTTTTAATAACATAAGTAACAGTTTAACTATTATGCTATGTAGAATAAACTTTATACAATATAGCTTAAATTATGTTGCTATGCATAAATTTTGCTGCATTATAAACTAGCATAATTATTACATGTTTAGTTTTGTTCGTGTAAGTTATATTTTTTAATTTTTTAATTTTTTTTTTTTTTTTTTTTTTATAATTCAAAATTTTTTTATCTATAAAAATATTCATTATTAAGGAATACGAGAACGAGTACAATACCAAATACTTCTTATTTGATTTCCATACTTTCCCTTTCTAATAATAAAAATAAATATACTGAATGACCAAATTGTCTTTTTTATTATAGTTTAAAATCAATTTTGTCTCACAGATTTGCTATATTGTTTTTTGCTTATATTTTATGTGTCATTTATTACATTCATATTTCTTTCTTTTTCTTCTTATATTTTGAGACAACGTGAATAACAATTTATAGTTACATTTATACGAAAAGTAACGTCAAAATAATAATAGTGGGATAAATTTTATGGGACTTTTTTTTTTCGTGCTTTTTATGTTTTCTTTTTAACAAAAATTTATATTTTTGGGTATGATATAGAAAAAAAGAACATTTCTTTTAAAAAAAAAGACATAAAAGAAGTATAAATATACACGTTTGTGATAAAGGAGTATTAATGGATACAAAACCTTGCGTGTATATAAGATATGGGCGGAGAAAAGTAACGTAAAACTAAAAATAACAAACGTCCGTATAAATTACAATAAGAAATTCAATTTACTTAATCTTAGATATTTTGTTCTTATAGTCAATTTTCCTCTAGGGATGTAAACTTATGATATTTTAAACTATATACATTTGCATGTACTATAAGTAAGAGAATTTAGTTACCTTGTTGCAATGTACTTTTTTTTTTTTTTTTTTTTCTTTTTCTTCGTCTTCGAAACTTTATACTTGTTCCACAAAGTAATTATATTCTACCACATAAGCTTGTATAGAATTATTCTGTGCAACAATAGGTTGCGTCAAAACGTGCTGCAGTACATAGGAAACTTTTTTCTATTATTATTTATCTCAAGCTCTATGTTAAATATATATGTGGTAGAGAAAGAATGAAATGTTGCATGAGTTTAAAAGATAAATTAAATTATATATTTGCAACAGGTTTAATTTGTGTTTTGTTTTACATTTTCGTGCAATGTATACTGTATAGAGATAATCTTTATTCATATTGATATTTTATTATACATCTAGAACAGACAGAATTAATTTATTGTAAAATTTTTACTACATTTTTATTACAATTTTTGTAATTTGATTTAAATTTTATGTTTTGTAATGAAAAATTATATATTTTAAATGGAGGATATAAATAGAGAGAGAGAGAGAGAGAGAGAGAGAGAGAGAGAGAGAGAGAGAGAGAGAGAGAGAGAGAGAGAGAGAGAGAGAGAGAGATAATTACTACGTTCATATTTAGCGATTGTGCTTTCAAATTTAATAACAAACAATCCAATTATTTACGACCCAATAACCCAAATATTTTTTTCATGAATATAATAATTGCACTCTTAAACTTATTTTAGCAAAATGAAAAAATACGTAAAAAAAAAAAAATAGGTAAAATATTAAAAAAATATATATATGGCAATACTTCCTTCCAAGGGTGTTTTATAGTTCATTACACAATTTTACTATATATATTTATAAAGTAAGTTTTTAAAGATTATAATCGATTAATCGATTGTGATAGCGATTGTTATATATTTAAAATCCTTTGTAAAAAGTCGATGCGTAATTTAATTTAGTTTACATTTATGTTCAGGTGGGTATATATATAGAAAAGACACGTTATTGTCAATTTTACGGCAGTATAGAGACAAAGTTCCCAGGTAATGAAGTTAGCTTCGCTTTATTGCAACATCTACCCCTTCCTGACCGACGAACGTGGTGTCATCCCCTCTAAACAACAGTAGTGTCATGTCATACTCAACAACTTCCGTAAAATGAAATTACTTAAAAACAAGCATAAAAACAAAATTGATTTTTCTAATAATTTTAAAGAGAATATATCATAAAAATGTCATGATATGTATTATTTTTACACAAAATTACTATAAAACTTTTTACAAAAGAGAAAAATACTTTACAGTTCAAAGAACTTTATTGTTTGTCATTTTTTTCCCAGTTGTTAGAAAGGGAGTTGACAGCAATACATCAAATTCATAATATTTATCATAAATAACAAATAGTTACTTCTAGTTTTTTTCTTAAATCGAAAGTATTGGGACTTTGAAATATCATTTCATCGTTGACAGATATGTTTATATATAACAAAAAAAATAGGACACGGGGGAATTGATGACTAGGCACATTTAGAACATGATATATAAAAATGATGAAAACTCTCTCTCTCTCTCTCTCTCTCTCGTTTTCTTGCAATCTAGGGAAGGGGATGTTTTGTGATTTGAGTTGAGTGCTTACCGATATTAAATAGACACGGGATTCAAGCTTGGTTTGTCTGTATGTCCGTTCTTCTCATCATCTTTATAGATATCATCTCTCTCTCTCTCTCTCTCTCTCTCTCTCTCTCTCTCTCTCTCTCTCTCTCTCTCTCTCTCTCTCTCTCTCTCTCTCTCTCTCTCTCTCTCTCTCTCTCTCTCTCTCTCTCTCTGTCTCTCTCTCTCTCCTCTTAGGAGATCAGTGAAAAGAAGATAAAGAAGGCACTCTCAACCGACCGCTCTAATCAACGCTATACAATTCCCTTTGTTAATAGTATAGTCAAAGATTATCATACATACACAAATATACATCTATTTTATTCCCAGTGACAACAAATTCTTCTGTAATTATTGTCAGTGAGTTCTACAAGTAATAAAAATACAATATAACTTTCATTTTTTTTTAATAATACTAAATGGTTTTTACTTAGAGACCATTTCATACACTCATTTGTTTAGACCTGCATTTTTAAATACATTATACTATCGCCACACTTTTTTTTTTTTTTTTTTTTTTTACTAAATATTAGTAAATAAACAACTTTTAATGTGGTCACTATTTTAATAACAATATGTTATAACTAAATAAAGCAGAAAATATTTTGATCACTTAAAGGTGTAGAACACCTTGAACAAAAAAGTTGCGTAATATCCTAACAAACCTGAAAATCAACGTTGATTTGGCCAAAGTCATTGATTTTTAATTTATTTTCCATTCACAAAATGCCACTGGCGGTCACTGACATCACAGCTCGCCCGATTTACGCGCGCGTAAAACAAGCAAGCTTTGACATCAGTGACCGCCAGTGGCATTTTGAGAATGGAAAATAAATTAGAAATCAATGACTTCGGCCAAATCAACGTTAATTTTCAGGTTTGTTAGGATATTACGTAACTTTTTTGTTCAAAGTGTTCTATATCTTTAACAAAAATAAGTCTTACCATGGTCTTACTAAAAATATATAACTCAAATTATTAAATCAATGCCTATTGTTAAATAATAACTTACATTGAAATCAGCAATCAACTTTGCTTATCAGTCTTATGACTTATTTAAAACTTTTTAAAACATACAAAATTAAATGATCTATCTGCCATTTAGAAGAAGTTTTAGTTCAAGATTGGGAATTTGAAACCTAATTATTGAAAAAATGCAATAACCCACTTTAGTTTGACTTGCGTTTATTGAAGCTACCAAATTGAAATGTATTATTTGATAAATTATTAATATTTCATAATTATGTCCAAAACCACTAAATAATTCTTTCATTGTAGTAACACCGCTTTGCGACAGTAATTATTACATATTTACTAATCAATTTAATATTTATTCTCCTACACTCAAATATTAATTTAAAACCATGTAATTTAATATTGATATTATTTATTTATCTAAAAACCAACAAAATATGTACATACATACACATGAATTGAATAGTAAATATTTGTATGTATGAAATTTATATATATTTACCAATCATAAATTAGTTTATAATATTTATTGTAAAATCACAATATAAATCAAACATGTTGACAGTTGCGTCACACAAATAATATAACATACGTGAAACTTGATATTTATATGCAATATGTTTCACTTGTAGTAGTGACACTGGAGATTGTGTTGAATAGATTGCTTTACAGAATCAATCTAGGTGTTGGATATAAGATTGTTGTATACACTATACGTTACGTGTACTGTTCTGTACAGCAGGTTGCATTAAAATTGAGACTCAGTGTATTTTACGTTTTTTTACCTAGTGTTTATACGATTTGATGCATAACAATGACTGCTTATGTTTACTCTAAAAACAGGAAAAGGAAGTACCGGAAGCGGAAATCATGTGACGGTAAAAGTGGGAGAAAACTTCATACTAGCTGCAGGGTCTGAGCTCCTCCCACTTTTAATATCACGTGGTTTCCTTTTCCGGTACTTCCTTTTCCGCTTTTTAGCTTTACATAAGCGTTTAATAAGAGAGGTGTTCACTGACCGCTTATGTTTACTCAAAATGCGGAAAAGGAAGTGCCGAAAGAGGAAACCACGTGATAGTAATGCTAATGCTAATGGTGCCTAGCTTCCTGCTGGCACCATTTTTTCTCCCACTTTTACCGTCACCTGGTTTCTTTTGCCGGCACTACCTTTTCCGTTTTTTAGAGTAAACATACGCACTCACTGTGGCACTTTTCCACCTTATACTTGCCTTCTATCATGTTGTGATGATAGACTCCGTTAAGACAGGGAGCGAGCCGTCTAAGGCGATGAGTAAACATCATGCAAACGAGAGATAAGGAACAATGGACGGGCGAGCATATTTTGGTGTGCTTTGATAAAGTCACGTAAAAGATGGAGAAGTGCAGCAGTGAACATCTTATTGTTATGCATCAACTTGTATTGATGCGGTAAAAATACGTAAAATCCTTTGCGTCTCAAATTTAATGTAGCCCAGTGTACATGTACATACATTCATACCTACATACACTATAATGTTTGAATAGCAACACGTTACATATCATTCATTGTTGAGTGTCTCAAGAGTAGACTACCACACCAACAATAGCAAAAGTATTGTTGTCAAGAAAACGAAATTACTCTTTCACTCCTGGACTAAGGTTTACTTTATATATATATATATATATATATATATATATATATATATATATATATATATATATATATATATATATATATATATATATATATATATATATATATACACCCCCAACAGCTTGGAAATAAAGAAATATAGTGACACCCAACTCTCTGGCTGGTTAAAAACCATTCCAAGACTTTTTATTCTTTAGGTTTACTTTCATAGAAATAAAGCCTTAAGGGATTTAATTTTTTTCTTCTTACTTGCTTTCTTTTGACTCTTTTTGGTTTTAACTTTAGTAGACAAGAAAATGTTTTCCACACTAACAAGTAAGGAAAAAATTGAAAAAGAAACAAAAATGTAAAAAGGAAACAGAAAAGAAAGATTATTTTTTATAGTGTATAATATATACTATACCAACTTTTTTTTTACGTGTTTATTTATGGAAAAAAAGAGAGGAATGAGAGATAAAAAAATGTTCGGGTCAAAAAACGTGGTTTTATTGAGCTTTTGTTTTCCACACGAACGGTTGCGTCTGTCTGCTAGTTTAAGCTCATCCTCCCACATTCTTTACAAGTACCCCAAGTGGTTTTCTTTTTAGAATTTAAAAACACTATCAAAAAAAAAAAAAAAAAAAAAAGCTTCAGATTTACACTTTATGAACACACGTTTATAATTTTTAAACCGAATTCCACCCACTCAATCTCTCTCTCTCTCTCTCTCTCTCTCTCTCTCTCTCTCTCTCTCTCTCTCTCTCTCTCTCTCTCTCTCTCTCTCTCTCTTTTACAAACCACATTAATATACTTTCATTGTTATTAAACATATTCGCAAAATTTAAAAGACAGAATTTCAAATATTTATATTTCTACCTCTCCCTTAATACATTTGAAATAAAGTCCTTGTTTTCATAAAAAATAGCAGTACAGAAAAATAAAAAAATAAATAATTCATAATATTTAACCACATTATACAAAATTTATGAACAAAATGCCAACATACGTGTTAGTTATAAATTGTAATAAATGTAACAGATATTTTACAATTTTTGTAAATATTTGTGATTTTTATGCTTTCTATTTCTGATATGTAGAACATTTAATGTGAGTTATATAGTTTATAAGAAATCGTTTTTTTTTTTTCTTTTTTCTTTTAACAGAAAGCGTAGGAGGAAATAGCATTTATCTGCTACCGATGTTTTGTTGATTAAAGCTAAAACATTTGAATTTGTTTTTTACTCAAATTAATTAATTAAAACATATTAAGGGGGAAAATCACGTTATAATCATGAATGAATTAATAATAATTACCATTTTGTAGTACTTAACAATAGTCACAATATTTTAAGAAAAAGTATTTTTTTCTTTGCTTACGTTTTGTGATCTTAAAGGCATTATAAACTTCCTTTTTTGTCATTTATAATAATAATTAACACACTCTAAAAATCAGCCAATCAGAATCAATTCAAAATATCATGACGTCAGATACATAAGTGATTATAACTAAACCTTCAATTTGAAAATAAATACAAAATCAGCGTGGTCATGTCTAATTTATGGATAGTGAAAAGGTAGTTTAATTGAGAGTATGTAATTTAGCACCTATTTTACATGGAAGTTTTTAATGAAAAGTTTTGGCTTTCTTGTTACACCGTGTTATATAAGCAGTAAACTGACATTGAAACGTCCCGGTCGATTTCCTTTTTAATGGTAGTTTAATTATTATTCTCATATTAATGGTTAACCTCAGACGTGATGGAATTTTTTTTTCTCGATAACTTTTTTTTTTTAATTTCAGCATACGTTGGTGCTGTTTTTAATAGTATGTGTACAAAATTTCAAATCGATTTGCCCATCGGTTATGTGGGAAAAAAATACCATGGCGAGCAAAGGACGTCCCATGTTTCCCATGTTATTTTTTCCCGCATAACCGATGGGCAAATTGGATTTGAAATTTGGTGCACATGCTACTATGAAAGTAATATAAACCTATGCTGAAATTAAAAAAAAATTATGGAGTCACAAGAAAATAATAATAATAATAAAAAGTCCTGTGGTTAATCCATGATAAAAATATTAAGTTTTTTTTTATGCATTTTCATTAATATCAGATAATGAAGGTGGTAGAGTTCAGAACCTTAATATTTAACAGCAACAGATGAAGAAATAAAATTGTTATTGTTGGTTAAAGTAAAGTTTAGAAATTCTCTAATATAAAAAACTTTTACGTATAAAATTAAATATTTTATGTAAAAAAAAGGGGTTAGTTTTTTTTGTAGTAAAATTTTGGTACCACATTCTTTTGGGTAGAATTTTTCTTTTATTTCTCTTTTTTATGAGTATCTTTAGCTCACTCAGTATAAAAGAGGCATATGATAGCCTTACACTTTTACTTTGCATATAAGAACAGCTGCCAAAGGCAGCCAGAGTGTAAAAGATCAAGAAACATAAAATTGAAAACAAAAATGCGTTTTGCATGGCAGTAAAGTATGTCACAATCGAGTTTCTTATGTTTCACTTATTTCACAACAAGAGCAACATAAAATTTTCAAATAATTTAAGATATTTCTATGTGTAAATAAAAGAGAATGAGTAAACAAACGAAATACGTTAAAATACTTTCATGAGTCTGTATCATAAATAATTTAAATTTAACTTTAATAACATAAAATTATGAAAATTTGTTTCATATTACCAGTGCTATAATTTTTAAAGTTTTGTTAACTACTGTATACGATAATGTCGGAATAAATTAATTTAATGAAGCTTATTGGTATAGCGTGCGGTGAAAGCTAAGGGTCCCCCTAATTTAACATTATGCTTATAAGTAAAATCTTCTTCTTTTTTTTTTTTTTTTTTTCTTTTTTTTTCTTTTGATTTTTGAGAAAACTACTTCACCGATTCCCGAGAAATTTATATGAGAAATACTAGATATACTTTTACGTGTTTTAAGCCATAGAAATGTTTGAAGAATATTTTAAACCGATAACCTCCATTGAACCAAAAGTCTAGTCTGCATATATTTTTATTAATGGACTACTGGCAATGAACGAACTACTTTAAATAATTTTTAAAATACTTAATACTTATCATAAATACGCTACAATGATTAAAAAAAACGTTCATTGCAAATATTTCATTTAAATAAATATAACAAAACACCACACCTTAATCTTTTATTATTAATAAAATGTTTTTTATGAAAAAACCATAAAAGGTACAAAACCCCACTTGTGTGACATTGCAGAATGATTTGTCACAGTAAATTATAAATATAGTATAACATTAGTTTCCGTAGTTTATATTAAAAAAAAAAAAAATGGAGTAGTTAATACGAAACTAACCTACAAGTATTGGAAAAATATTACAGACATTCTTTAAAGGCGTAGAACACCTTGAACAAAAAACATGACCACTATCCTTACATACCTAAATATCAACGTTGATTTGGCCGAAGTCATTGATTTCTAATTTATTTTCCATTCACACAATAGCAGATGCGGGTTTGTGACGTCACAGTTTGCAAGAAATATAATTATCAATGTGTATTTTGACGTTCTTTCAAATTTCTTCATATCATTTTACAACGTTGTTGAGAATATAAGCTCATTTTAAAGTTTCAAATCAAAATCAATTATAAATATTTCCAATGAAACCAATATTATATTCAATGACATGGAAAAATGTAATGGTAAAAAAAAAATCACAAAATAAAAATACAGTACACAGAAGTACATACATCTACAATACAATTTATTCAAACCATAAAAAAAACCTTTATTTAAATAAATACAATTTTCAATCTTCTCTTCTAGAAAAGAATTGAATAAAAAAAAAATGTGGAAAACAAAGCATGATGAAATAGTTCAATGTATCTTATACTTGAGTAACTCTATAAGAATTCACTTCATTGTCATATGATTCAATATAAGAATAAAAAATGGTATTCATTTTGAAATTCTTGATTGTATTTTTTTTAAAGGCGTAGAACACTTTGAACAAACATGTCAAGTAATATCCTAACGAACCTGCACATCAACGTTGATTAGTCCGGAGTCATTGATTTCTAATTTATTTTCCATTCACAAATTAGCACGAGCGGTCAATGACTTCACAGCTCGCCTGGTCCACGCGTGCGTAAAACAAGCAAGCTGTGACGTCAGTGACCGCCAGTGGCATTTTGTGAATGGAAAATAAATTAGAAATCAATGACTCCGGCCAAATTAACGTTGATTTTCAGGTTTGTTAGGATATTACACAACTTTTTTTGTTAAAAGTGTTCTACGCCTTTAATATACTGTAAGTCTTTCTTGTTCTACTTTATATTTTTTAAAAATGAAGCAGAATAATAATGATGATATTTATAAAAAAAAAAAGTCAACAAGATATGTAATAACATACAAGAAAAGAGATATTGTTATAAAAAAATCCTTTGCTAAAGTATCTTAATACAGAAAAGATTATAATAATGTTCCAATATTAAAAAAGGATGAAATTGAAATATCTATGATAACTTATAAGAGATAAAAAAACACTAAAGGAATTATATTTTAAATTTCAGTTCCGTCTACTCCAGATAAAATCATTTTTCTTTATTATTATTTTATATAGATTATGAAATATTCTTTTCAGGACTAAAAAAAAAAATTTCATTGTATAATGAGTTTCCTTTTATAATATATGAATTGAAAAGTTTTATGTATTTATAATAATAAAAATGAAGTTTTTTTTTCTGTCATTCTTTTAATTTCTATTGTAAAGCAAGAAACAAATATTTTTAATCTTTTCAAGAATTTTTACTTTGCCGTTGGCTAGTAAAAATATAAAACACAAAAAATTGAGATTAAAAAAAAAGAAAAAAAAAAAAAAAAAAAAGAAAAAAAAAAAAGAAAAAAAAAAAAAGAAAGAAAGAAAGAAAGAATTATGAAATATTGTTGAGTTTGCTTATAATATGTTCTTATTAAATTTTAAAAGTTCTGGAAATACTGAGAGTTGCAAAATACTTTTCTCGGAAACTTTTTTTTTTTTTTCGAGAACACGTTAGATTTTTTTATGTTATATTTTTATGATAAACTTTAAAAATGAAAAACAAATTATTCATATAGAATGTGTGTGCATCACAAAGCGCCTAATTCGCTTCAACGCCATACTGGATCAATGAATAACATTGCTCAGCATAGAACCAGTTTCATTTTAAGCCATTTTCTTTGGGAAGTCTGCTATATAATTTTTTTTCTTCTCGTTATTATTATGTTTCTCGCATACTTGAGAACCTAATTCAACCTATTAATAGCTGCACCAATGCTCTTAAAAAGATTTCTAAGTATTTTTAAACTGGAAAAATGTGTCATTTTTACAACCCCGTCTATGTTATTTAGTTCTCACTCATGGCGTCAACTTTTATATAAATGCAACTACCTCATCCTTTTCTTTCCCTTATTTGACCTCTAATGCTATTGAAAAATAGCAATTTATATGAAATGCTGTATAATATAATATACTATTACTTTTTCATATAACAAATAACCATGTCTATTATATATATAAAGTTATATAAAAAGATCAGTTTGATAAATTTGATTCATGTAACATGCAGTTACCTACATGTAATGTACTCAACAATCGTGATTCTTGGCTACAGGTGGCCTCAATCTCCGTACATGCAGAATAATCAAATGTGCAACATATCAGCACGCCCTATTTTGTGGTGTGTAAATTGAAAAAAAAAAAAGAAAATCTTTATCTTTTTTTCACTACATAACTTATAGAAAATATTAAATCAGATAACCTATTTTTCAAAAGTGCATACAATTTTTCTTCCCTTTATTCTTAAAGTTTTTTAAAAAAATTAAAAACTCATTAACTTTTTTTTTTACGTTAATTTTTCATAATTATTTTTTTTTCTACTGGTAAAAAAGAATGAATATAATACACAGAGGGTATTAAATTTTTATGATTATAAATATACTATATTGTCTACTTTAATTTTAAAATATATCTTTCATATTATAATTATGCTAAAGTATTATATATTATGCATTGTGTGTATTTATATAGTTTATGAAATTTGTTGAGACAGGCTCATTTATCTTTTAAGTACCTTAGGGTCTTCAGGTGCACAAAGTCAGTTTCTTACTTCAATTAATCTACTACTTCTAAATTACTTTGTTTAAATTAAGCTTAATCTGTTTTACAACCTCAGATTTTCTAACGAAATTTTACTCTTTAAAAATAATACATTTAACGTAGCGGGTAACTGACTTGGAGCAGAATAGTCAAAAAAGAAACTTATTTTTACAATAATTTTACTAAATTATTTATATCCAGCAAAATTAAAATACTTTAATTTTCAAATAAAACTCCCCGAATTAAAACAAAAAATGACTTTGTTCCGTAAAAAAGGTTCTAATTGAATTTAAAAAGTTGGCGCTAAAATTTGATTTTTCACATTTAAATGTTATCTTTAACTTCAATATTTGATCGTGTTTGCATGATTTTGACATACTTGTACTTTTAATTAATATTTTATCTTTACTTCATGTTAATTTTAAATTTCACGACAGTAAAGTTTGTAAGATATCAGCCAATCACCTACTCCCTTAATACATTTTTTCTGTATCACACATGAACAAAAATACATAACAATTATGCTATAGCTTAAATTAGCAACATTTATGCATAATATCAAAATTTACGCTATATTTTAAAGTGATTATAAAACATAGAATTAGGAAGCCCAGAATAATTTATACGTTACTCCAAGATGCTCAAAATAGCAACACTTTTGCTCTACAATTGAGTTCAATGCAGCATAAATTGCGTACTTTATATTTTTCAGTGCATACATATTTGCTACATTAATTGAGACAATATAACGCAGAAAATTTGAGATAAAAAAATGTATTCAATACTTAGTTTTTTCAGTGTGTGCGTCTACAATAATAAACGAGTGCGATATTCTAACAAATTACCATTTTTTAAATATATAATTCTAGTATATTATACGAAATAAAATCAAAGTAAAAGTTCTAAGAGTATAATATAGCATGAAGTTAGCGGTCCGTAATAATAATTTGTCAACAAAAATTTAATTTGATATTTTATTTTTAATGTTTTTGGCTCTTAATTTTGGCACACCATGTTAAGGTGACCAGCTCTCATGACAAACTGTAAACGGTCGTAAAATATAAAATTAACGTAAAGTAAAGATGAAATGTTATACTTAAATGTTTAGTTATGCCAAACTTATGCAAACAAGATCAAATATTTATTCTACTTTGAAGATTACATCTATCAAGTATTTGCGCAAACTTTTAGATGAGAAACTTTTTTAAAGTTAAAAATATTAATAAAATATTTGTCAAGACAACCTTTTTTAAGTAATAGAATTTCACTAGAAGATTGGAGATATTTTTGTACTGCGATATAAATTAATATAATGGATTATTGTGATAATATAGTTCCTCGTTTGACTAATGACGGCTCCAAGTTGATCACCTGCTACCTTAAAGAAATCTTGGCCTTAACAAAAAAATTTCGCGCCATGATAAATCACAAGATTAGACTGTTATACATATGTTCAGTATGTCCTTCGGTATGTCCAGTACGCTCACAAACAGGGGAGAAAACTTGTAAGGTAGGCAATCCGCGCTACAATTTTTATTGTAAACCAAAATTTCATGACATAATGAATTTCTAAAGTTGTCTAATTTCATGACGTCATGAATTCCTAAAGTTAATTAGGTTACAATTTTTTAACCCCAGTTTGTGTGAGGGTGCAGATGGTCCCGTATGATGGTCCCATCTCATGAATTTGACGTTTTTGGTTTAATATTTTGAGGCCTACATCCCTTTAAGATGTTTTTTTTTCTCAGTGTCGTACGTGTCCAGTTGGTTATATCTGAATATGAATATACTATTTTTATTTGAACTTTCTTTTCTTACAACTAAACATATAAGTTGGTTCGTTTCCAAAAAAAAAATATATTTATATATGTATGAAATAGAAAACGTACGTATAGGTATAGGAAAGAGTTATCGTTGGCAAGTCACACACACACAGCAGGTATTGGACTCTTGGGTGTTTCGATACACACACATTGCTGTTGAAAAAGGTCAGGTTAAATATATTGAGCTTATAAAACACGTGAGAAAATTTAGTGGTATATTTTAACTAAGATAGGTGCGCGCTTTAAAAAAATAAAACAAAAAGAGGAAAAAAAAAAAATTGGGCGTCTACCCAGAGTTTAGGTTATAGTTATATAGCTTAAAAGATGTGCAGGATTTAGTAGGAGACGAGTGAAGATAATTGCATAGGTTGGTGACGTCACAAGCTATAATAAGTGGCTCGCGAAGTTTAGCGCGTGGCTACGGGGCAGTTGAGTCGTGATGGAGCTCCAGTCGCGATCTATGCAAGGAAGTTCATATCTTGATCAAGACGATGAACTTATTTCGTTACAAGATAAATGTTCGACAGTTGGCAGTAATGCTTCTAAAATTTGGTTATGTCCAGATGATCCAAAGGTAAATGTCTCAATAATAAAAAAGAATAACAAATATAACACCTGGCTATGATATTTTAAATATATTCATTATAATAACAAATATAAGATTTTTTTCCTAATAACATTTTCTTTTGTTCTTTTCAACATAACAACTAATAAACGTTATGACGTATGCTTTCATTTTAAATATCTGTTGATGTTCTCTCACTTCAAAACTTGACAACTTAATAAACTTTAATGATACAATATCTTCTAAACGATTTAAAAACAAAACTTACTTTGTTTTCAAGTTAAAAAAAATATTTAAATGAGTTTTTAGTCTTCTTTTGTATGCTTTTTTGTTAAGTATAGTAAAATATCACATTGCTGTAATTAATATTTGGTTTTATTTTTCCAAATAAAAGACAAAAATTTGTGCTACTATTTTATAATAAGAATTACGTTAACGCCTATATATGATGGAATTGCAAAAAACGTGTTTTAAAAACATAAAAATGTAAGATTTTTTTTCTGTACTCAAAAAGTAATGAGCCTGGATGTGTGTTTTTGTAATCATTCATTAAGGTAAATTATATTTTAACAGGATTGAAAAATAATGCGCTCTTCGCGTGTCTAGCGTTTATGATAATTAATTGATGATATGGCAAATTATTTCTGCCATTAAGGTAGGGAAAAATTTTCATGTGCTATTTTTTTTTCTATAGACACTTTAGCGTGATTGATTTGATAAGTATTTTAAGAGCAATCTACACTATTTTGACGTGATATGAAAAGTGTATTGTTTATGATTTTTTTTTAATTATGGAACGGGGGGTGAGATAGTAAAAACTTTCACGATTAATAGAACGAAGTATAGTCATTTTACTAAAATAAAAATAAAATGATATCTATTGGTTTATGGCCATACAATGCAATCAGATGGAGATTTCATTTAAATACATGCTATTTCCATATGCCAATAAAAAAAATAGTTAAAAGACCGCATAAATTCAAATTAATTAATTAATTATTGATTCATAATACAATTATAATTCATTATTTTAGGTTATTGTCTCAAATAAATACAATGTAGAAATTATTGTCCATAAAATATTTACAAGCACATATACATAATTACTATACAATCAATGACATTCAATTATCACATTACAATTTCTATTTAAATTGTGTCATCATTCATATTATATTCATCAACAGACTAATATTGCTTGTACAAAAAGATTATTAGTTACTTTTAATACCAATAATCAAAGCTAAACTACTATCTAATGCATAATTAAATTTTTATACAATAATTTGATACTTTTTGGATTTCTTATAATTGGTTTTAAAAAAAAAGTAATAAACTATAATCATAATAATAATAGAATAACTTTATTTAAGGCACATACACGGCTTTTTCAACCGTTATTTGAACCTTGACCAGAGAATTACATTTTTAAATAACATATTTACAACAATTTTTTTGACAAAATAACATTATCATAGGAGACGCTTTTTATGAGATATTGAGATACAAAATATATTTAGTTAATTAATTACACATAAACATTTTTAAACTAATAATTAGACAAAATTATGGGAAAATTATAACTATAATTAATACTACTGTGTAATCATGGACCTGTCAAACGATCACTATACCATGTATGGTATATTAAGATATAAAATGTAAGATTTTATTACGTTCCATGTCTTTACAGAGTAGAACAAATCATAACACACAATAACAAAACACATAATATTCGATGTAATGAAAGTAATTAAAATACAGTAGTATCATTCATTTAATCAATTACGGACATAAAATGGTAAAGTAGCAGTATTTCACATTATTTGAGGATAAATTAAAAAAAAAAATATTCTCAAGCAAGTAATTTTGAACGGATTGTTTAAAGGATAAACATAGTCTATGATTATAATTGACGTAGCAGTGCTGAATAAATGCGATACCTACATAAGTAAAATATAAATAAATGAAGAAAATATAAAGATCATCAACTATAAGCTCGTTCTATAAACTACACACAAATATTGAGCCAGCTTCAAAAATGTTCATTTGTTAAAAACAGCTGGTTATGACATCGCTACCTGTTTACTACGTTTATACATATGGTCGATCATTGTTATTTCTTCTTTTAGAACTTTGAACGTGATAAGAATGAAAGAAAATTCCCAAAAAAAAGTTCCAGTCTTAATATGCGACTCACTTTTATCGGCTTAAAAAAAAAAAGATCAACCAATTAATGTGTCTTATTTTGTTGGTCAGCCAATCACTGTTATTGAGATTCACTTTACTTTACAGAACGAGCTTATATCTTAACTGTAAAAAATTTCGGAACATTTTATTCTAAATCGAGTATAATAAATGAGTTGTCAACAATATTTTTTTTGTGTTCGTGTGTTTATATAAACTAATGGTATATTGATATATTGAGCAATTTAGAAAATAGATTGTTTTGTATTATAACAATGTTTCTGAGATAACAATCATTATCAACTATTGTTCATGGTTTATATTTTTTATTATAAATTGTATTACTATATAGAAATGTATACTATATATTTATAATCCATTTATCAGAGTTTCTATTATACCTTTTAATGTATTCAACACTTGTCATAAATTTATTACATTAGACTACCATATATAATAATACTTTTAAAATATTGATTTTATGATATAATTTAAATAAAATGCATTATATTTCATTTTCAACAAGCAGAAAAAAAAGCTTTAAAGAAAGCAATCGAACATTTGTTGTTATAAAAAAAAGTGTATAATATAACATGACATTTTTTGAAACAATGCCAAGAAAAATTATTTATGAAAGTAATATAATAAAGTTTAAAATATTATTATGTTGGTGTACTAAAAAAATATACAACAATAACAAACAAACCAATTATGATACATATATATCATAGATTACATGAAATAAATCCGCATTTTTTTTTATAACTTATACAATTATTCATTTTTATATTTTTATGCAGTTATAATAAAGTTTATTTATAAATGATAATTTTTTTATCTTTATATTATTAATCAAATTATATTTAGTCAATTAAAAATTTAATTAAGTAAGTAACTGTATTGTGTGTTTTTTTATGCGGTCAATATATTTGGCGTCTGATAGTCGCGTTACGATTGACGCAGTTGGATGCTATACAATTGAGGGTTGTGATAATCCGTAACTAGGTCGTTCTTTTTCTTGATTTTTATATATATGATAAGAATCTAATTGACCATGAATCAGAAGTCATTTAGGATTATTGATAAAAGCAATTTTAATTATGTTATTATGATGAAAGGAAATTTTGAAATTTGATTCATTACGCACGCATAATAATTTTTTATTGCATTGTATAAAAAATTGTTTTTAACATATATATATATATATACTATTATCATATATATATATATATATATATATATATATATATATATATATATATATATATATATATATATATATATATATATATATATATATTAACTATACGTGATAATGTTATGAGAGTATGGAATCAGTAATTTAATATTTTTTTTTTCCCCTGTAGCAATTCCTTCCTGTTGGCTAAACTTAAATTTCGTAAGTGTAAGAAATGACATTACAAATAAATGAACTTCACATTCTGTAAAGAAAGGAAATGTTATATCATTTTAAGGATAAATTACTTCCGTAACAAATCACAAAATTGAAAAACCTTTAAGAATGTGTAGTACATTTCATCGTACAGTACATACATAGAAGAAAAAAAAACTCTCCATTGGAGTTTATAATAGTCAATTTATTGGACTTTTAAAAATAAAATCAAGTCTCCTTTCAGCTTTTCTACATTGAAATTTTTTTTTTACCTAAATGTCTGTAAAAATAGAAAGGAGAGAGAGAGAGAGAGAGAGAGAGAGAGAGAGAGAGAGAGAGAGAAAGGAGGAAGTGGTTAAAGTAAAAGTTACTTAACTCTCTAGTTTCAAACCTCATTCTATTGTGAATAAATTAACTTAGTTTCTAGTAAGAAGAAAAGTAAGTATATAAGCTTCTAGCCATTGCTTATCGTCCGTACATTTTAACTTCAAACCTTATAATATTATGGGAACTTTAAATTATAATATATTTTGAATATGCATCACATATAAGTTAAGAAAAAAGTCCATTAAGATTAACCTAACTGTGAGTTTTATTAAAATATTCATTTAAATTATACAAATGTGTTCTCAATACGTTTCTTTTTATATGAACTTGAGAAATAATCTGAATTTTTGTTACATTGTACGTAACTTTGTAATACAATAAAAACAAGTACATTATTCCTTTTTTTTTTTTTTTTTTTTTTTTTTTTTTTTTTTTTTTTTTTTTACATTGGGTACTTTACAGTATGTTCATGTCTGACATACATTTTTATATTTCTTTTCTAAACTTTTTTTTCTTACACATATAAAGTTATATATTTATATATACAGTTCGAATTATATTGCATTGTACAGTTAAATGGCTTGCGTATATATATTTGTTTTTACTAACATTTCAACTTTTATATACAAGTTCAAATGTTATGACTTTGTGTACTAGACTTATACACATGAAACTATTTTATAGCTTTAATCTGAAACTATAAATAATAAAGTACATAATAACAATTCATTGCACACATTTAATACACTATTATATATAGTACAAATTTCTGTATGTTAGATTTTTTTTTATATATATAAAAAGGATATTGCAGAATTTAATGCATTCAAAATAATTTAAAATATTGAATTAGTTTATAATTCTTATTTATTTAAAGGGTCACTGGCCTCAAAATAGTAAAATTTATGAGATGGGACTATCATATTCACATAAGTTTTGTTAAATTCACTGTACATAAATTTCTAAAATTTAAATATAGTTTTACATATAGTTAGCAAATTAATTGACAATTCCATGACCTTCATGACCTTCAACAAATGTAATTTTGTACCGTAATTTATTGTAAGGGGATTTAAAATAAAAAAAAAAATAAAATTTTGAATCATATTATATCTCTCGATCCTTTTCTATACTCTCACAAACTGGGGTTCAATAACTGTAAAGTAGGCAACTTTTGGAATTCATGGCGTCACGATAATTTGGGTTTACAATGCAAATTGTATAGTAAGAGTTGACTACACGGACAAAAGCAATTACGTAATTATTATGACAGACCATTTTCAGCATACAATCTGTGTAATATGTGTTGCTTCATAATTTCTATGTTTCAATGCATTATATTATGTCGTACAGCTTACTTTTTTATGATGTTCTTATTTCAGCAATATATATTATGATATAATGACATAAATGCAGTGTATTTATTTATTTATTTGTCAACCAAAATCAGGCTTGCGCCCAATACATTGGCGGTACACTCAGTATAAATAATCAATGAATTATTACAATTAAAGTAATAAATAACACACGCCTGCACATATACATTAAATTTGGATTACAGATTATGTATTTATAACGTAATCATCGCTTTTCGACATTCCTATTATACAAACTTTTTATTGTATTACAGGAATCATTGAAGATATCAATGTTTAAGTCATACTCATTACATATAGCTCTTGTTATAAAGGAGTTTTAGTCACATCGTTAGTATATAAGTAGGAATGCTAAAAAAATATTAATTTCTTAACATTTTTTTAGGGATATGAAAGTTAATTTGGGATACATACAAATTACGTAATTCATTCTTTCCATGCTTCACAAATTTTTTCATCAATTTGTGAGAGTATGAGTAATGAATAATTGACTAATAGTCCCACCTCATGCATGATTCATCAATCATCATTGAGAGGATTCTTTTTTAGGTCAGTATCTCTTTAAATTGTCACATAATTACTAAAAATCAGCATAATTTCCATAGCACAAACGTAAAATTGACTTATAAATTATGCACAATAAATGAAATAGGTATTAAAATTATAATTTGAAATTTATTTATATATACATAGATATTGCAAAAATAAATAAATAAAAAACCAATTTTAATATTTTTACGCTAGAATGATAGATTTGACTCTCTGTTAGAATATTTATATAATATACTTTTTTTCTCTCAGAACGAACAAAAAAAAAAGTATGTTTAGGTTTTTCTCCCTCTTCTCCAAGCACATTCACCCACACACACACACACACACACACACACACAAACGACCATCTCAACAAGATGTAAAACATAGAAAAGTTCACGTTAAGAATACCAGTATAGAGATACTTGAAACTTTTACACACTCAACTTTGTAAATAAAATCTATAATATATATTTTTATCTTTCTTCACTTTAAGCTATATATGTTGACTTGAAGATTTTTTCCAATCTTCTTATATTTTGAATATAGAAAAGCAGATGTATGTGGTCAATGTGGTCAGTGCACTACTTGTGATATTACAGTACACATTCAAGAATACACTGAAAAAATATTGATCCTTGATATATAATATATATATATATATATATATATATATATATATATATATATATATATATATATATATATATATATATATATATATATATATATATATATATATTTTATATATGAATTACATTCCGATAAAATAGTCAACGTTTTTAGTATAATACTGTATAAAAAAAACTAAAACTATTTTTAGCAACGGAAATTAAAAAAAAAAGAAAAAAAAAAAAAGGCATATCAATTCGATAACAAGAGAAGATTTTATTTTTAGTGTAAACTGCTAAAATGTAAATGTAAAATTGACCTAACTCAACCTAAAAACCACTATCTTAAAATGTTAGAACCAACTTCAAATCCAGCAGATTGCATTGAAGAAACACATTGATTTTAATCTGGAATACGTTTTTTGGTAGAATATGTCTTATACATATATACAGTATACGTCCAATTTTATTCCTTTTGAATAAAATATTACTTTTAAAGTAGGGTTAAAAAATATATTATATTTAGCCATGGCTGGTTAGTGTTGATATATATTTTTAAAAATAACTTCCTATATACATATAAATATATTTTTATATAAAATAAGTTGAAAAATTAAGTGTAAAAATGTTTAGTCTATATTTAAGAGTGTTCCAAAAAGTCAATTTATATCTTGACTTTGCTTACTCACCCAGAAGAAGTTTTCTGAACGAAAGTAAATAAAATTTCGTTGAAGCAATCTAAGCGCAATGTTCCTCAAATTGCCGCACGTGACCAAGGAGAATATTTATTAGTTTTATAAACCTGTACGTGCTAAATGTGAACACAATTTTTGAACACGCACTTCATGTCCATATTATTAAAAAAAAAAAAAAAAAAAAAAAAAAAGAGTAAAGTAAAGCAAAATATATTTTTAATTAAAAGTGACGTGTCTATAAGTATCTTATTTTTATAACTGATTCCGATACTCGTTTACAATATATATATATATATATATATATATATATATATATATATATATATATATATATATATATATATATATATATATATATATATATATATATATGTGTGTGTGTGTGTGTGTGTATATATCATACGTTTTACTTGATTATGAATAAAGATCACACATAAATTCAAAATATAGTTCTTTATTCAGCAACAGAACTTGTCAATATACACTGAATATAATGTAATACAAAACAACAGAAAAACATAAAACACGAAAGAAAAACAAATTTAATATAGTATCAATTTAATAACATTTAAAAGTTATAGTCACTAACACACTTAAAAGAAAATGATTTAAAAATTAAGTTAATGTAAAATATCACTAAAATAACGCATGGTTTAGATTGTGTCTATATAAATATAGAGAGTAACATACTATTGCATATTGTTTTAAGAAAGCCAGAGGACCATGTAAGTGGGTTTGTAACTTTTTTGGCCTCTAATAAAAACCATTTATCATTATTATTATTGAAGAAATCTAAATCATAGGCAGGAGCCCATTTAACCTATAATAACACTTTTAATAGTAAACAGTTATATAAGAGACCAACAAAGATACAAAACCCACTTACATAGTCCTCTTACTTTTGTTTAGCTATCTGATCGGACTGAATGGTTTTTATGTTTTAAGTTATATAATATATAAAAATTAAGTATTCATTAACAATTAATACAAAAATTCATTTTTCAGTACACACAATTATAGGTTTTTATTAGAGAATTATATAACAAATATATTTTTCAAAACACGAATTATTACTTAAAGTAAAGTACGAAAAATTATAGCACAATATTTTATTTTTTAATCATTAATGAAATACTACTCAATTTAATTATGTTGTTAACATTTCATTGTAAAAGTAATACAGATTATTTGCATGGGTAATTGTTATTTTCATAATAAAAAATAGAGATAATTTAGCAATTTAGTGCATTATTTTGCTTGAAATTTATTTATAAAAAATACAATTTAAGAATATTGAATACTAATTAATTATAAAGTTAGTATTCATTAAGTAAAATATAAAACACGTTTTTATTCCTGAATATGTAAAATTAACATACGAAAGGACTTCATTATTAAGCAGATCATATATCGTATTCATAAATAGTTTCTATAATTCAAATGATAAATTAACAAAAAACATTATACATATACATAATTAATTCTAATTTATGAAGATAATTAAATGTAATGCTAATTTTAATTAAAAGTTATGACTTTGGACAATATGAAATGTAATATTACTTTTGATAAACTAGAAGATTATTAAATATGACAGTATTATATAATTACTATATATTATACTAGAAGACATTCTAAGTAAATATATTAGTATGTATGTAAGTATATTGTGCAAACGTTGCTCAATGTAAAATTACACTGAAGAAGTAAGAGATAAAAACCTTGAATGAATGTAGTAGTAAGTAAGGATGTATGTAAATAGGTAATTTCATAATACATTGTTCAGTATGGGTAAGAAGTTATATGGAGTCATACATACACTAAGAATACAAAGTAGTAGAGTTTAGAATTCTAAAACTGCATTCTCACTAAACATTGCCTCTAAACATTCATGCTTATATATTAAATTATAGTGCATAAGCTAAATAGATCCAAAATTCAATATTTAAGCAATTAAAATATATTTTCTCTAACAGTGAATGTTTTACTCACTACCAGTGCATGGGTATACTGTCTATTAAAGAAATGTGGTAAAGAGTAGTATACTCTAATGTTTACGGAGAACCCATGTATCTTTTGTAAAGTTACTAAAAAAATGAATTTCTATTGGTATATGGGAATAACATGTATTTAGATAGAGTTTTACGTCAACTGAAATCTCCATCTGATTGCATTGAATGGCCATAAGCCAATAGAAATTCATTTTTAAGTAAAATGACATCATACTTACATCGACACTAGCCTCTATGATTGAATATGTAGTGAAAATACACTCGTACTTTGACGTACAATCAAAACATTTCGTATAGGTAATATCCAATGTCTCTTACATGTCTTCCGACTCTTGGCTGATTTCAATGTCCCTTTTATGTCTTCCAACTCTTGGCTGATTGATTAGGCTGACTAAAGGTCAGAAACGATATGATGTATGACGTAAACAGAGATAACTACTCGGAATTCTTGCGCTCAGGTGACAACAAGACCTCAAACCTTTGTAAAGCAGTATTTGTAATATAGTAGTTTTGGCTGCCAATCGTGGCGCTAGTGTAAAAGCTTGAATCATGCTTGTCTACAAATTTATACAGGGAGTCGGAAGTCATGTATGGACATTGGGTACTCCCTAAACATGTGTGCGTTGTGAGCAAACATTTGTTTTCTGAGTGTACATTCTGTACATACACATGTCACATACATGTAACCATGTCATAAGCAACTTTATATATATATATATATATATATATATATATATATATATATATATATATATATATATATTATAATGAGCCATAGCTTCCTTACTCCGAGGTCAACAGGAAACTTTGTATTTTTCTTTTTCTTGGTTGGTTTATATTAAATAAAAAATTACTTCTCATCAAATACTTTCTAAGTTTGTATTTCAATGTTTAATTTTATTGTGGTGCCAATTTTAATATACGACAATTGTTTTGTTCTTCTTTTGTTTTATATAAGAGCATACTATTCTATTTTATTATTTTGCAGTATAGTGGAATTCTAGAGCACAATGTATATTAAAAACAACTACATTTTCTATTTGAGTAAATAACATAGCTTAAGTTTATTTTCTATATAACAATGTCATATATGAATTCCTTTACTTATGCAATTTTAAAATAGCTTTGTAATTTTAAAACTATATTAGAAAATTACTTTGTTTATTTCTTTCTTTCTTCTACAATAATTATATTATAAAGCAATGCGTACAGACTATGTCATAGAAAATTTTATTCTTTAGCTTTACTCACTGTCAGAGTAAAATTTTTGACAGTGTACACCAAGGTCGTGAGCTCCTGTGTTATTGCCCTATCCTTAAAACAAACCCTTGTTGATGTAGTTCAAATTTTCACCGCAACAATCAACATGTAAAATGTTGCGATCTGTGTGTGAATTTTAAAATTCACACACAGATCGCAGCGCCACTTTTACACGTAATTTTGTATTCTTGCATTGCTGCGGCGAAAATTTGAATTACATCATTAAAGGAATAGACCGGAGAAAAACATAAGCATTTATATCACAAAACACTTAATGGGATTTACAAAAATAACTTTAGTTTGTCTCAAAACCCAAGAGCAGCCCCGTAGCAGAGATTGGAAAACTCGATTTATGCAACCCGCATAACATTTTCATGCTAATTTTTGCATGTTTCTGACGTCATAAACATGAAAATTCACGCAAATTGCATACTTTACAGTTTTTTCACGCTCTCTCGTGGGGCTACATTAACATTCTGGTAAAAATTGTCATCAGTTTTGAAGATCCCATTTCGTGTTTATTCATTAAAAAGCACATGTTGTTTTATGCGGTCTATGGCTTTAAGGGGTCGCTTTTTCAACAAGAGCTTGCAATCCTGTCTATATATCCATGGTGTACACTACCTATACTGATTTTCTTATGTTTCTCATTTTATCGTTTCTCTTTCACTAAAAGGTTCTTTATATTATTTTATATAGGTTTAATTTGTAAACTTTCTTTCCCTTTGTTTTTCTATTTGGTTAACTCAACCTACTTTAAAGTGCAAAAGTAAATAAAATTTTAATGTATCAGATTACAAAATAAATTAGGAAATCTAACCTTTTAAATTTTGATCACATACAAAACATTAAGAGTATTAAAACAAAGTACTGTTACATCTAATGTAAATAAAAAACAACAATAATAATATCGATCTTCTTTTGTTACAGAAGTACACATGATACAAAATGTGGTTTAAATTTAATGTAAATAAGCCACCAATTTACTGATACTATGCTTGCTTGCCATATATATGCTTGACTGCTTGACTAGCAGTCAAATATTAGCAGTAAAAAGACTAGCAGTAAAAATATTACTTCTATAAAATGTGCATTATTTTTTTTAAGCTATCTGATTGGACCTACTATTTTTTTTTAATTGAAAATTTTTTTAAATGATTTTATATTGTATATTTTTTTCAAGATTCAGTCAACCTAACCGGAATAGAAGAGGACTGATTTTTATCTCTCTGTATTTAATGTCATTAACGAGTGTTACACCCTGACTGGCTTTAGGTCAGTTACGCTCTTTTTGGCATAATTGCACCCCCAAAAATGGCCTCGAACCTCTTCAGTCCCAATATACAATGAGTTGTACATAAAAAAAACTTGCCAAAATATCTTTAAACGATAAAAGAGAGAGAGAGAGAGAGAGAGAGAGAGAGAGAGAGAGAGAGAGAGAGAGAGAGAAATATGTGGATTATTTCAGAAAAAAGCCCTTAAAATTTCGCGTTTTTTAGAGCTATTTTGAGCAATCTAGAGTGGGTAGGGGGTCCGTGACAGTAAGAAAAAGGGAAAAAAAATCGACAAAAGAGACATATTTTTGTCATTCTGAGAGTCGCACAAAAACGTGGTTAAAATTTACTACAATGGAATATTGTTTAAAAGGGTCTGGGACTGAAGAGGCTAAAGACCCAACTAGCCTTCTTTAGTTAGGTGACTCTCGGGGACGGCTGGTGACATTCTTTCACCCTCTGACTTTATTACAACCAATATTATTAAGATATATTAACATGATTCATAATTGTCTACGTACGATGAATATTATTGTATAGCAATCTCCCAACCATTGCATTTGCATGCAATCAAAATGTATTACACATTGAATATATTGCAACATGAGCAGAAACCATTAGTATATATTTTATGCACTACATTTTTTTTTTGCTAGATCAATGATTTTTCATAGTATTAAAGTTAAAAAAAAAAGTAGGGCGTACAATTGCAACAAGAACGACAAGTTGACGTGCTTGATGTCAGAAATGGTGACAGTCGGTTCAGTGTGTGTCTCTCCAGTGGTTCAGTGGTACAACTATACCACGTAATGTTCCTTCATGCTTAAATAACGTCATCTCTCTCGCTCTCGCTCTGTTCTGTTCACTAACCATTAAAATGACAGCAATAATTGTATCCTACAAAACCACACGTGTTTACATTTTATATTCTTCTTCATTAAAAAACAAGACTGTCAATCGACAAAGCAATTTAAATAAAATATATAAATTTAATTAAAAATAAATATATACAACATCTCCTTTTTTCTGTACAATTAATTTAAAATGTATCTTCATGCTTCAATAAACAAAGAATTTACATGTTTTAAGTAAGCATCGTGTAGAATTAAATTAATTCTAGTGATGTAAGTAGAATAATAATTGCAGAAATGTCTTTTGTTTTTACTTTTTCAATTGTTTCAATTTCAACAATTGTTTTCATGCACTAAATTGTTTTTCTCTCATTTCAAGCATTTAGTTTATAATTGTTTATAATTTTAATTATATTATTTATGGTAAATCTACGTATCTCTGTCTTGTTCATGCTTTTGCAATTGCTCTCCTGCTCCTGCTCCTGCTCCTGCTCCTGCTCCTGCTCCTGCTCCTGCTCCTGCTCCTGCTCCTGCTCCTGCTCCTGCTCCTGCTCCTGCTCCTGCTCCTGCTTTCCACCTGTATTACGGATTAACCTCAGTCCTCGAAAAATTAAAATATCTTAAAAACGGTTTGATAAATAAAAAAAAAAAAAAACTGGTAGATAAAAATAATAACCTAAGAGCTACAGTTAGCACGATACTCAAGTTTCTTTGGTGATTAAATACATAAATTAAGGTAAAAATTGACATATAATTAGCACTATGTTGCTTTTATATTGTTTTTGTTGCTGTTTTAATTATGTTTCGAGAACTTTAGTTTCAAATTTCTGATATTATGATATATCGATTCCTTTTTGTTTAATATTCAAACGTCCGTCCTGTTTCGAGTTCCGAGAACACTAGGAGTGCTAACCAGTTTATTTGAAAACCAATATATATTTTAATTTCACGTCAAAATAAAATAGATTATGAGAAATGTATTATAGTACATAAGGCTTATAAACATTGAGAAGTAAAGAGAAATTATTACTGAACTTTTATATTTTGAAAATTTGGAGATGTATCAAACAATTATCTTAAAAAATGTATCACAATAATTTTTTGACAATGAAAAAAAGATATATAAAAAAACAAAAAACTGGACATCAGCTGACTGAGGATAACTGAAGAATAAAACAAATCTGATGTTAATTTTTTTAACATTATAGCATATTGAAAATTAGATTTTCGTGTTACGTACCATGTTTATACAGAGCAGTAAATATGTTAAAAGGGATTCCTCCTGACTGGGACACGAACCCAGATCTTTAGCTTGCCGGGCCACTGTGCTAACCAGTCCCAGTCAGGAGGAATCCCTTTTAACATATTTACTGCTCTATATAAACATGGTGTAACACGAAAATCTAATTTTCAATACTTCCAATGTAAAACCAGGCGCTAAATTACAAACTCACATTAGCATATTCTTCTTAAGTAATAATTATTGTTGAAATATCTGATATTAAGTACATTATTAGAATTGACATAAACTACCTATAAAATAAAATAGAAAAAAAAAGTATAGATAACATTAACTGTATAGTATAAAGAATCAGTAGAATGTTAAACCTGTAGGTTAATAGTTAGGTATTATAGCTTGCTGCTGTGCTGGAGCGCTATAACATATAACCACGGAGTACTCATAAAAGTACGTTAAAACCACAAAGAGTAGGTTGAATAGGCTTGCTTGCTATAGAAAATAAGCGATCGGATTTTCTCTCTTCTCTCTCTCTCTCTCTCTCTCTCTCTCTCTCTCTCTCTCTCTCTCTCTCTCTCTCTCACTCTCACTCTATAGAATGTAGGAATGAAATAGACCTTTCTCTCTATTTTCCAAAGAACCCCTGTAGTGTAGATGACATGGCGAGTAATGTTTGTTTTATTTTTTTATTTTAGTTTTCTTACTCAATACTCTTAACCTCTTTACACTTTATTGATTTAACTTTCAAGTACTGAAATAAATACAAAAAAACGTCACGTGAAGTTGACACCTTCATTTGAATAAACTCCGGTAAAAAAAGTCAAGAGATATCCATTTAATATACAGACATCTCAATCTGATATTTCAATGGAGAATTAAATTATATTAGTATGACAAATATTTAAATTACGGAATATTATAGTGATTGTGATTCTTATTTTATATTAACAAAATTTAATGTTAAAAAATGTTAAAAAAAAAAAAAAAAAAAAAAAAAAAAAAAACTGAATTATTTTTTTGCTTTAGCCATTTTAAAAAGTTAATATAAGTATATGTAAGTATAATAGGATATTTAAATTATAATATCATCAAAATTTAGCTGGAGATCGGTGTTTAAAACTAATTCTTTATACACTGGGAATACAAAGTAGTAGAGGCTAGTAGTTTACTCACAGAACATTGTCTCTAAATATGCATGTGCATACATCACATTCTAATGCGTATAGAGGCCCTGAAATGATCCAAAATTTGATACTAAAGATGAAGCATTTCAAATATTTACTCTCTAAAAAGGCATGGGTACTCTGAACTAGTGAAATGAGTAGAGAGGATACTCTATAATGTTTAGCCTCTATAAGATTAAATATTTAGTAAAAAGGGGGTGGGGGAAACAAAAAAAAAACTTATACTTTGACGCAGAATCAAAAAATTTCATATATTGTAAAAATGTGTGCATTATGAATAAACAATTGTTTTTTAAGTTTAGTTTTATTCAAAGTCAAATCATTAAAAAAAACTTTTTTTTTATTTTTATTTTTTTTATAAAATGAGAGTGAGGATTGCAAAGTCTTTTTTTTTCCTATGGTGAGAATATAAGTTATCAAAACCGTAAAAAAGGTACAATAATATAAAAAGTACAAGCCTTGTGGTTGGTTCGATCCCCTATATATATGATCAGAAAAAGTTGATATAAAATAGATTCGACTCGGAGGTGACTTTAAAGAACGAGAGGTAAATATATTTTTCAACCTAAAACTTGAAACTTTTTTTACATTTCTACATGAAGTACTCTGTCAATAAAATAGTAAAAATATGGTAAAAAAATTCTGGCACGTAATATTTTACTTCAATTTTTTTATTTGCAGACAAAATTTAATAAAGTTACCAACAAAATATTTTACATCTTAATATAAACTTTATATATATTTTTGAAATATAAATTTATTTCTAAATAAAATTTTTATTACCAATAAGCTAGTATTAAAATTTTTTAAATCAATTTATTAAATAAAAACTTTTAGTGAAAGAAGTGATTTTTTGTTATTTTCAGTGTATGTGACTGATTTTTTTTTCATGTGGTTAGTTTTTTTTTATGTTGAAGCGAGCTTTGTATTCGTGCCTGGGACTTTGAAAACGTTAGCTTGTAACATCAATGTACTGTCCATAACAGAAGTGACCAGCTTATAAAATTGGAAACTTTTTATATGTACGTACAACAAACTAAATGTCATTTGTGGGGGGTAAAAATATTATAAAAAGTTGTTTATGATGAAAAAATGAAAAATTGGAAAAAATAAAATAAATAAATATTAGTGCCAGCAAAGTATAGTCAATCAATTGACAACCTCCGGCAAGTTACCGATTGGTCTGAATATAACATTTCTTTGCTGGAAAAAATATATATCAATCGTATTATGTATATAGATGGACAGTGCAGCACTTTTTTTTTACTGGAAAAAAATGTTCACAAAAATTACATTGAAATATATTTTTAAAAAATCATATAAAAATAGCGAAAGGATGGAATTGAAAAAGTTTGTAGAAAAAAAATATAATAAAAAAAATAAACGAAGAATACGTTTTTTTCTACACTATACTTCCATTTTTGATTGATGTAACATGAAAGAGAGAGAGAGAGAGAGAGAGAGAGAGAGGAGCGAAGTATAATGTGTGTGTGCGAGTTGGTTTGCTAGAAAAGCATCAGGAGCAAAACTGGTACACACAACTGAGATATTGACTTGCCATACAACACACAAACTGGTAGTCTTTTATACCAACTTCTATATAAATTGAGAATACCACAAGAGATCAATGTGTATATATATTATATATATCAACTAAAATATGTTATATTCAAACATTCACTCTCATATCAAAATTCTATCATTTATGCTAAAAGTCAAGGAAAGATTTTGACTTGAAATTTTATTATTTTTGTTTAGAAAATAAATCAAATTTGTAATAGAAATTTCTGACAAGATTTCAAAAAATATAACACAAAATTTAGTTTATACTAAATTTGACTCAATGGTTTAAATACCAAGAAAGAATGCTTCTTAAGTTTCAAAGAGAACATTTTTTAGTTTTCTTTTTCTATACTTCAAATGAAAACGGTATTATGAGTGTGTAAATTTACACTTATGGTTGACGCAGTGGTCTGAGAAAACAAAGATCCAGGTTCGAGACCCGGTTAAGCTGAATTTCTATTCAACATCAATTTACCGCTTATATCACACGTTGTAATACGAAAACAAACCCTTTCAATATGAGTTCGTTCTGCAAACTACACACAAATATTTAGCCCAGCTTTAATATTTTTTCCTTTGTTAAGAACACGTGATCACGACGTCATTACATATTTACGACGTTTATATGTATGATTGATCATTGTTATTTATTCGTTTAGACCTTATAAGGATTAACCAAACTTTCCAAAAAAAAAAAAAACACAAAAAAAAAAAATCCATGCTCAACAGCAACTCGTTTTTATCGGCTCAAAAATAGGAGCAACCAATGAATGTGTACATTGTTTTTTTGAGCAACCAATAAAGAGCTGCTAATAAAGAGAGTTAAAGAAATCATGTTTGTAAACCCTGTTTTCGTGCTCAAAACCACAAAAAAAAAAGAAAAAAAATGACGATCACCTTATGCTTTTTAAACTCTGTACTCCTCACCGAGTATAGGTTCGAGCCACTGCTGGGTGCGTACGTGAAGTGTGAGAGCACAACACGTTGCATGATGCATGTTTATATGCATTCCATGACGACGCACAGTATTCGGGAGGTGCATGATTGATGTGATTGAACCGACCAGCTTGCCTAGATGTTTCCACGGTTTCTCTAGGCTGTCATGGCGAATGCCGGGCTGTGTACTTAGGCCACGGCCGGCCCGTGTGTACTTTTGCATTAATTGGGATGTCCTTACCTGTCGATAAGACAATGTCTTGACTGGGACTGGGATTGGTGTATAGCACAATAACACAATATGGCAAAAAAAAAAAAAAAAAAAAAAATGGAATTGCGAATTTTTTTGGAGCAAGGGAACATTATTGAGCCTCACTATACTTTGCAAAACAAACTATGGTATTATTACAAATATATATATATTTCAATTCATGTATATGTGTTAAAAATGATGTAACAGACATGTAACGAACATGAAAAATATCTTCCTAATTTCTCTCTTCTTTTGTTGCGTGTTAAAAAAATACTTTGTATATATAACTTTGCTAAAGTTTAAAACATAATATTTAGAATACATTCAAATTAAAATATAAATAAACAAATCTTCAGAATAGCATTTACATTTTAACTCAATAAGTTTATTTATAACTATGTAATATATTATATGAGAATTTGTATGTTTGAAACTAATTTGTTTTGTTTTTAAGATATAATCTTTAGATTTAAAACATATGATCGCAATAAAATTAGTATTAAATTGCATATAAAAGCAAATTTATTATAGCTTAAAGGCTTAAAAGTTTAAATAAATATTAAATAAGTTTATAAAATTTATATAAAAAAATGAAGGGGAAAAAAGATTGTTAAACAAACTTTTTTAAGTTCACAAGAAAAGGTCATTCAAATTTTAATAATTATAGAAGATAACAAAATTTAAGTAAAAAATTTCATCGTGAACTTTACCTTTTAAAAATATATAATTTTACTTCATTATTGTTGTATTTTTTCCCTCATCTGTATTTTTTTTTAATAATTAAAAAACTTTATAATAAAAAGCTGTAAGCTAAAAAAATTACATGCATTTAAATTAGTTATTATCTTTTTTCGGTGCCTTGAATTTTATTTCATATTATACTGATTAAAAAAAATTATATTCAATTAAGACCATTTTTAAGACATAAAAATTAATTTCATTAGTAAAAAGAAATTAAAATAAAGTGTTCTTTAACATAGTAGGAACAACCAAAAAATAATATTATATATATATATATATATATATATATATATATATATATATATATATATATATATATATATATTACATGTAAAGTTTTGACGCTCAAATTCCCCCAATTTTTTTGTTACATAAAGTATATAAGCGTTCAATATCGATCAAAGTTTTAAGTGTTTAAAATAATAACAATTTACTTTAAATAAATCTCGAGTGAAATAAAAGCCACAATAAAATGTAAAGCTCGCATGCTTATCGAAAAGCAAATATTGAAGTTTATTAATATAAAAAAGCCTCTTTTGTCAAACTATAAAATTACATACATCTCCCATTTGGCAATCATCCAATATTGAATTTTTAGACATAAAAATCTTTTCATGAATATATTTATTTAAACATTTTAGTCCTCAAAATTGAAATTGTATATTCATATGGAATTTGAAAAAGGTAATTGTAATAATGAAAGAAAATTGATGTGTGTATAGTGCAGAGAATATAAAAAATTTCTTATCTTTTGTATTATAGAATATTACACGGAAAGAAAATAAATTACGTAATTCAAAAAATCTTTAACCATTTCTCTCATCATACAATCATAATTGTATAAAAATGCATATCAGCTTAGGCTATTGTATCATTTGATATAATTAGAAATTATAGTAACCACAGCCGTATTGCGTTGTCTGAACCGGTTCCCGTTGGATAACCAAAGTTGAGCAACGTCGAGCGTGGTCAATACTTGGATGGGTAAAACCGTACAAGGACTGGTGGCATACGTGGCTGTGCTGGCAGTTTGACCACTGCTTGCTAACGCAAGTGCTGTCAACTCTTGGTTTTCCGAGAGTCAGTGGTCCGGGTTGCACAGATCTGGTAGTCGAGCCCAGAAGAGTCGGTGTGATAACGGGTTGAGCCTGAGGTCTGGTAAACCTCAGATGATACATTAAAGGCCATACTGAAAAGGTTTAATCCTAGCCTACACTAAAAGGTATTATGACGTCATAATGCTTACCTGCTTGCTTTTATTATTATTATTATTTAGAAATGATAGTCAATAGGAAAAAAATATTTAAACAAAAATTAGTATTATATTTAACGTATTTTGTGCTACAGAACAATTTCTATATTGTAGAGCACAAATGTTTTAAAAATACCATAACTATTCTGAAAATCTTAACTATCATCTATGTAGTATATAATCGCTATATAATAGTGTAAATTGTGTTGTTATGCATAAATGTTGAGCTGGCTTAATTATTACGTATTTATTTTTGTCCGTGCAAGGAGAGAGAGAGAGAGAGAGAGAGAGAGAGAGAGAGAGAGAGAGAGAGAGAGAGAGAGAGAGAGAGAGAGAGAGAGAGTAGAATCAGCCTTTTGTATTTAATGAGTTAACTATACAGCTGAAGTAGTCGGCTTATGGTATAATATACTATATTTCAACGTAGCCGCGGCCAAAGGGCGTACATGCATTTCAAAGTTGCCCTACAATGTGCGTATATGCATTTTTGATCAGCTGGACAAAGGGCGTATGTACAATTTTGGCCAAAATAATTTTTTTTTTTTTTTTTTTTTTTTTTTTTTGCGAAAGAGTATCATTTTACATGTTTCCTGAAATTTTCATGTATTTTTGACACTTATTTTTAAATTTATAAACGAATTATTTTGCACGACTTTAGTGGAGAATGCTTTAAAAAAAACTAGCAGTTTTTATCTTTCCTGCACAGAAAGTATAAATTACGTAATTTATGCTGTATTTATGTCATTGAGCATAAATGATGCTAAATTAGAAAAACATAAATAATTATACTGTATAACATAATATTTATGGTATTTAACATATATAATGATTGTGAATTATAGCATATTTTATGCCGTATTGAACAAATTGTGCTGAAAATGATTCAGCATAATTATTACATATTTATTTTTATTCAGTGTGTAAAATTATGACAAATGAACATGCTGCAAACTTGCTTAATAGTGTGTGTACGCATGACGTCATTCTATGAGTGCTTTTCGATGCTCGTCTTGAGCAATGAATAACATTGCTCAGCATAGGATAAAAGTAGGTTTTGGCTATTTCCTTTGCAAAATTAGCTATTTTTTGGTCATTATTATTTTTCTTGCATACTTGAGGTACTATTTCAACCTGTTAACAGCATCAATGCTCTCAAAAAAATTGCGAAGTATTTTTAAACTGGCAAAATGTACCATTTTCCTATACCGGCCAATGTTATTTAGTACTCACTTATGGCGTCGACTTTAACATGAATGAAATCACCCTATACAGATACGCTCTTTACCCGAGGCCACATCGATTTATACTGTATTATTACAATCACATCACAAGTATACTATGATACATAATAATCGCGCATAGTAAGCTTGAAAACTTCAAATATTATTATATGCATGCTTGATAAATATCTATATTATTATTGTTATACTATTACATAATGCAAATTCGTTATAAACAAAGTACTGCATAAATATAATATACATCAAACATGACAATCTATGATGCTATATAATAATAATTATAAAGTAAATTAGATACGATGTCATATGCACTACAGATTGCATAAATATTACCTCATTAAAGGTATATATAAACCAGTATCAAGGTATCTCTTCACAATTAAAATAGTTTAATTATCTTTTGCTGAATATATCAAAAGATAAAGCTAACTTTATTGCAGTTTTTTATTTTTTTAATCTTTAATATTTTTACTACTATAAAACGATGCGCATATTTGTCATTTAAAAAAGTAATGTAAAAATACATATTTGAATATAATGTTTTATAGGATGTATTTGACTATTTAGCATTTAATAATGTTAATTATAGTTGATCTTTTATACCAGTAGGGTAATAGAATATTGATATGATTTAATTCATAAATACATAATTATATGTATTATGGATAATAAAAGTATGAAACACTCTGATAAGTGATTATTGTTAAAAAAAAAAGTCAGAGGACCATGTAAGTGGGTATGTACCTTTTTTGGCCTCTTAATAAAAATCAATTATTATATTATTATTATTATTATTTAAAAAAACGTAATAATTATGCTGGCTCATATTCAGCATAAGTTGTTCAATACGACATAATTTATGCTATAATGCACAATAATTGTGTTATATAGCATAAATATTTGTGTTGTTCTAATTTATGCTGTAATGACATAAGTTCAGCGTGATAAAATCTTATAATTTTCTGTAAAAATTGCAATTACTTTCTCATGATTATCATGAAATATATAGAATAGGCATGTCTAAAATTTCCACTGTTTCTCTAGGCTGTCATGGCGAATGCCGGGCTGTGTATTAGGCCGTGGCAGTCCCGTGTACGTGATTTTCTTTTACGTCGATTAGACTTCTTTTTGTAATTTTCTATGGAGAAAGTTAATATCTCAATATGGCAAAAAAAAAAAAAAAAAAAAAAAAAAAAAGGTGCAGCTGCTATATGATATTGAATTTATGCAAAAGAATTTCAAGTCATTTACAAGAGAAACTGTTCATCTATATATCAACTCGCAAGGCAATATTATTATAAAAGTTATAAACTTACAAATAAACGACAATTTGTACGCAATTCTAACTGTGAGCTAAATTTCCTTTCATGTTATTCGCAACCTAACCACAATACATGCAATTATATTCATTATTACAATACTTATTAGCTCCGTTACACCATATATTTATAACAATAATTATTCCGTCTTGTTTATACATTGTGCTCTTATTTGATTTCAATTAAATTGTTACGTATAAAGACATGTTATAATAATAACAACATTTGTTTATGAAATGTTCTGTAAAGTTCATGCATGAATAAATCATATATTAATATCAGTTATTGTGTGTAGTGGTAAAATATTGATGTCATATTACAACTTTCATACTAAAACAAGATGCCATTCTAACATAATTGCTTCATAATATGGCCTATACATTCATGTTAAAGTGAACGACATGTTGGATCACTCAATATCATGGGCCGCATAGAATAATAAGGATAAGAATAAGAATATTTATTGACCCAGGCAGTTCATAGTAACAATTAAAGTTACAACAAGAAAAATTATTCATTTTGCTAGTTTAAAAATAGTAAGCAACATTTTTGAGAGTATTGATGTTGTTAATAGGTTGAATTAGTATCTTAAGTATGTGAGAAAAATAATAATAATAATACAAAAATAATTGATTTCCCAAAGAAAATAGCCAAAAACGAAGTTTGTCATATGCTATATGAGTAATGTTATTCATTATTCCAGTATGTTGTCCAAGCGCATTAAATATGACGTCATGCGGATACACCCTATTATTGTGGTCGTAGTGTTATAAAAATACACAATGAATAGCCTCTTCAGTCTACATTTTTTAGTTTTTAATTATTTCACTTTAGGTAAACTTTAACCGCGTTTTTGTGCGGCTCTCAGAAAAGCAAAAATATTTCTCTTTTGTCAAAAATATTTTCTTACTTTTGCGGATCCCCAAAATAGCTTTAAAAAACGCGTAAGTTCAAGGGTGTTTTGGGGTCCACTTTTTGTATTGTTATCTCAATTTGTTCTATCCCCCCCCCCCATTTTTCCTATTCTTTATTGAATTATCTGATGTCCACTGTATTGCATTGAAAAGGATAGAAACACACATTCTGCTTAAACATTTATTTAAAAAAAAAAAAAAAGAGGAGTGTCACATTTTAAAACTTTGATAAAAGAAAAAACGGAAAAGAAAAGCTTAAAATCCCCTTATGACGATAAGAGACGTTTTTAGCCACTCACATAAAAGATTGTAGGATCTGGATATTCTAAACTGCATTCGTGACGTCTACTTCTCATGTCTATACTAATATTTCATGCAACTTATTATTACCTTAATTCGATCTTTTTTTCTTTATTTGGCACTACAATATAATACCGAGTTTTTTTTTTTTTTTTTTTTTTTTTTTTTTTTTTTTTACTTGAGGTGGTGAGATTAATTTTGTACCAATTGAGAATTTTTATTAATTTATTTTTATTATTTACTTGCGCTCATATACATTGTACCAAAAATGAGAAAGGAGAACAGTAAATGAGTGAGATATCAACAAAACGATATAAATGTAACACGCACACAAGAAGTGCCATTCCTATATAAGAAAAAAAAAACTATAAAATATAAAAATGTGTCTAAATTTTTTCATTTTTTAAATTTTATGATTTTTTTTTTATATACGTCATAAATTTATTGTGAAAGAAAAATACATGAACCTATATGAAACTACTCCTGGTTTATCAAGAGATATGATATTAATTTATGTGAGAAAGGAGCATCATTTTGTAGTTTGACGGAAAGAGGTAATTTGATGTTAATTTGTTATTATTGTAAATATTATTTTTATTTTATTATTAAACTTTTTTTTTTTTTTTTTTTTTTTTTTTTTTTTTTTGCTTTACCGTGCGAACCATGGCGCGAACCCACAAGATTATTTATTTATTTAATTTAACTATCAACTGTCATCCAAAAAAACAGGCATCCACTCAATACATTGGTGTTAAACAAAGTACATAATTATTATAGTTTAAAACACAAAATTTTAAGAGTAAGCGTTCAATTAAATTATTTAATTTTATTATAACCTGTCACAATTATATATTTTTCAATCAAAATAAGGTCAAAATCAACAATAATCACAATTAAGATTATTCTATATAAGAGAATTAATTTCCATAATAATTGCACAAACTAAAATACATTCTAATTTAACAATGATTGAAGTCTTTTATTATTAACTCAATCAGATTCAATTTAACCTACAATTATTAATACAATTAAACACAAAAATCAATAAGAAAAATAAATCTCATAGTTTATTGAGTCGAGATACAAAATTGTTCAATGAAACTCGTAATTATGACATTCATAAAAAAAATTAAAAAAAAAAAAAAAAAAAAACTTCTCCTCTTTTTATTCAGACAAAAAAATAAATCTGTATAACCATAAATATCACGCATCGTTGATTTTAAAAGACTTAGGTTGAATGTAATAATAAGATTTTATCACTGACTTATATATACTACTGAATGAAATAAATTCTTCTTTTTTTATTTTATATATAAATAGAAAGGAGTTGATATTTATTGGAGTTGATGGAATCTTTCAACCAAACAGTTCTGTGCTTATTTATTTTAATCCTAAGATTTAAAAAAATTCAGAGTTTCGTAAGAAAAAGTATGTTATGTATATATATGTATAAAGCTTTATTTCCTCCCAGACTTCTATGACATCTTGAAAAGTAAAAGCGCGTAACTTTGTGACATCCACACAAAATCTGCTTTGTCTCACACCCTTCACATCAAAGAATATATCGATATGCTCGCGGCCAAAGGGTGCATTTCAAGGTTACCCAACAAAGGGCATTTTTGTACATTTTTTAGCAAAAGTTATTTTATTCCATTTTTTGAAAAATAGTATCATATTACAAGTTCCCTGATTTTTTTTTTTTTTTTTTTTTTTTAGAACATTATTTTTTAAATTTGAAACAAAAATATGCAACGGTAACGTTAAAGAAATGTCAGCATTTATGTTTCAAAAATATTTTGTATTTGTAGTATATTTTCTTTTTTTCTAGTTTAAATCTGTTTATGGAAAACTAACTTGAAGGGCTTTGCATATATATATATATATATATATATATATATATATATATATATATATATATATATATATATATATATATATATATATATATGAATATATATATATATATATATATATATATATATATATATATATATATATATATATATATGAATATATATATATATATATATATATATATATATATATATATATATATATATATATATATATATATTATTATTATTATTATTATTGCGCGAGTTCCGTGGAGAACGGTTTAGCCAACTAGCAGTGAATTGTCTCTCCTGTAAAATTATGAAAAATGCACATAAGTCAATTGCTGCAAACTAGCCAAATGCACATACGCCCTTTGTCCGTGACCACATCGATATATATCTCATAGTCCATATGCTTTCAATTTCAAACTTATAGATTTTATATCACACAGAGAAAAAAAAAACTATATATAAGACACAAAAGTCATATATAGATTTTTAAAGATTTAATCTAAAAACTTTTGAAATATTTCATAAATTTAAAATCAACTTTTTAAAATTTGAATATCAAAAAGTCTATTTTATTTTTCATTCTGTTTTGCAAATTTATTTTCAATGTACTATACATTATGAATAGATAGAATTGTAAAGTAATCTTATATTACACTAAAGCATTATACGTTACATGAATCAGACGAGTGCATTTTGTTTGTACTAAACAGAAATTGCATTGAAAATATTAATTATGCTTTTTATATTTACTTGAAATAGAAAAACTTTTGATTATACAAATTGTAAACAAGCTTTTTTAATTGAAAAAACTATCTAGAAATTTTATTCTCTCTCTCTCTCTCTCTCTCTCTCTCTTTTCCTTTTTATATTCAAACTATATTAAAAGAATATACTTTTAATAAAAAGCAATAGAGAGACAAGTACATCTTTTGTACATATTTTACTATGTATAGTATAGAATGAGTTCAAACATAAAATACACATGCTAAAAAAAAAAAAAAAAACTGGTTTTAATAATATTTTATTCAACATCAGTACTTGATTTTTACATTATCTGTAGTAAGTACACTATTTTTTCTCTTTCTCTCTCTTACTCTATTTCTCTCAAAATTAAATAAAACACTAAATTTTGATAAAAGCAAAAACTTATTTTAAAAAAATTCTTCCTTCTTTTATGTAAAATAGACACTGTATTTTTTTTTTTACTGTTTAACGTTAAATAATATTATATATTATTTATTTTTTCTTAGCACTGTAAAAAATTATATATATAAAAAAAATATTTAATGTAATTTTCTCATCAATGCTTGTTACAAATTTAAGTAAATGTAATGTATTTTTTATATTATTTCCTAATGTAAAATTCTCTCTTTGAATAAAATGTTGCGTTTTTCTTTCATCTTTAAACTAAAGTTTTATGAGAAAAAGTATGGAGTAGGCTTTTAGAAGAAAATGTAAACAGTATTATAATATATATATATATATATATATATATATATATATATATATATATATATATATATAATAGTAGACGTGTTTTATATTTAAATATTATGCTTTTCCTTATCATTTCTATGTTTACCCAGAAAAGAAATTATTCCAATTGTACTGTGTTAACTACTTTTTTTTATACATTAAAAAGAATTTTTTATATTTAAAAGATTTGCATGTATATTTTAGCTTTGAGGTTTTTTAGTTTTACGTTTGTGTTTAATTATTTTTATAATCAAAAGTTTATAATTATGAATCAAGAAAAAAAATTTTTAAATATATTTTTTTTTCTTTTTTGTAGTTTTTTGATTTAATGAAAAGTTATAATTAACATAAATCTAACAAAATGTCATTAATTTTATAAGGAAAAAAAAACATTTCTCTTGGAGAGGAATTTTTTCTCTTAGGCTATCACAAATTTTAAAAGTTTGTTGTAAATGGTAACAAAATTTAGAGTGATTTAATTGGGTATTCAAATTTTGGGTTTTTTATAAAGTGAAAATCAATTTTATATTTTGGCAAGTTTTTTTTCCTCGAAGCAATTAACTAAAAGCATTTCGCAATACAATTGCTATATGAACAAAACCTCACATAGAAGATTGATGTTATTTTGATGCACTAAACTTCCCCTCTATTTACTTACATAAAATATAGACTATTTTGATACTGAAAATGCAAATTAAATGTGTGCAATTTTAGATATGGTAAAATTTTGGTTAAAGTTGATCTAAATAATTTTTTTTATTATTGATGTTATAAAAGTTATGACTATATTATGATAAGTTAAGTTTTTCTTGTAAACTAGAAAATTATATTATATTCTTCTGTATCATTGTTTTTTAATGGTAATACTCTATAGTGTTTTTGTTCATAAAATTTCTCGCGTTTGATGCTTATGAACAAGAGAACAAAAAAAGTAAAGTTTATTTGGTTGTTTACAAACATTTTAGCTTATTACGACACTACTCATGCCGTATCTCTCTCTCTCTCTCTCTCTCTCTCTCTCTCTCTCTCTCTCTCTCTCTCTCTTTCTGTATTTCTTTCTTTTTCTTTTTTTTTTTCATATAAAATTATAATTTTCATATTTCGTAAAGCTCTTTGAAGTATTGCTAACACCAAACCAGAGTATTTAAAAATAATAAAACTAAAATATCTTCCAGCAATAATTGTATTCCTTTTGTAACGACGTACATTATTATTCTTTTTAACATAACTTTAAATTGGACATTTTTAACTTTGTTATCCTTCTTTTTATAAAAAATTAAACTTCTACCACATACTATAAAATATCAAAATAATTTACGTACGCTACAAAATATTTGCAAAAATTCTTTTACTCTGTTATAGTCTTCATAAAAATTCAATTCCATAGAAATACTTATTGCTTTCAAAGAAAAAGATTTTATATTACACTTTTGAGGTTTTTTAAAAAGATTTTTTTAAATATTCATGCCACAAAGATATTTATCTGAAAATATTTAATTAATATCAATAAAATAATATATCATGAAAGAGAATGACAAGAAACGATAAGTATCAAACGTTTTATTCTTCTCCTCTCTTTACGATAAGGTTTTTGTGTGTGGCATATTATAAATCTTGATGGCTTATTTTCTGTATTTCATGCGTGCGAGTATTATCAATTTGAAGTTAGAATATAAGTCACCAGAAACCTCAACGCCTATAAGCTTTCATGGTTTTCAACATAAAATCCTTGAGGCATGCATGAGGAGGGAGGTAGAAAGAGAAAGAGAAGACAGAGAGAGAGAGAGAGAGAGAGAGAGAGAGAGAGTAGATTGGCGTGACCACAACATCGATCTCAATGTCTCGATCTTCTACTATACCGTATACGTGTGATGTGTTGGTCTAAATGATGAGCCTTATACCCCCCACCCTCCCCATCACCCACTTTATACCCTTCTTTCGTTTTCTTCAACCCTCTATATCGTTCTTCTTCCTTTTTTCTATACCCCACAGCACCGTTTTTATTTGTAACTTCCTTTTTTTTTATATATATAAGGGTGCAGGAAACACCAAGGGTTGTATATTGATTGTAATAAAAATAACTTCTTTTTTTTTTTTTTTTGGTAACTTTTGACCTCTTTGTAGTTTTATATTTTTTAGTGTCAAAATCTATAAAAATTCATTTATGCAACATTTATTTTGATATTAACATTACTTCCACTACTTTCAAAGAAACAAAAATGTTTACTTAATTCTAACATTTTCTTTTGTAAACATCATAAATAATGAAAGATTATTACATTGTTAGTAGTTATTGTCACCACAAATATAGGGTTGTTTCAACAAATTATTTATTCTTGTCAACAGAAGTTCAGTTACGTTTCTTATAAAAAAAAATACAATTTTAAGGAAAAATTTAGGCGTTACAACATGGATTTTTTAATGTTAGATAATGAGATGAAGTGTTCATTGAATCACACATGATGCCCCGGTAGCTCGAGATATGCAACCATTTATAACATTTTCTATAGTAAAGCCGTAATAATGACCTCAAAGATACGGGAATTGTTGCATATCTCGCAGAATGATCACGAGTTTGCAAGGCTTTGGGCCATCATATGTGAGTTTATGAACAGTTCTTCTCATTATCTAACCTTGAAAAAGCCATGCTGTAACCCCTGAACTTACTCTGTAACGTAACGTAATACTAATAAAAAGACATGTGCTTTTACGGCTTTATTTATAAATATTTTCTTCCAACCTAACGATAATCCAATTATATATCTTTTTACTTTTATTTACTTGTGCAGGCTTTTGTAATATTACCACAAAATATAACACTCACAAAAAAAAAATTTAAAAAGTTTAAGCGTACATCAAACAATGCTTCAAGTTTTCTTTATAAAAAGAATTAAAAGTTTTCTCTGAGATACTTGTGACTTTAAAAAAAAATTAAGAAGACTACTTTTACTTTTCTTTTCACTGCAAAACTTACGATCCAATTGGATTTTTGTTTTCTTGAATATGATTTCAATAAAAAGTATAGAGAAGATCCTTTTTTCGTTTTCTATATAAAGACAATTTTATAAGAACCTTTAGGGATTTCAGATTTTTTTTAACTTTGACAAGAAAAAAAAAAAGTTTGGGATTTTTTTTTTTAAAAATGATGAAAAGAGTGGAAACTGTGTCTAAAATATTAAAAAATCTTTTATATTGAAAAGAAAAGCAAGTTACAATATAAAATTGTAGTAAAAAAGGAAGGACTTTTACCCCAAGGGTGAATATCAACACTAAATGTGTTTTTTTTTTCAATTCTCTTATGTTTCTGTACGGAATATCTACATTTTTATTATTTTCAGTGATGCTCTTTTGTTCTATTACTCAACCCCTACAGCAATGACGTCTGCTCACATGTGCCGGGTCACTGGATGATTCAAAAGAAAAAGAGAATGAATAAAAAAAAATGCAAGTCTAAAGTTCATTCATGATTCGTTCTATATAAACTCTATAACACACATCTCTTGAGCCAGCTTCGAAAATTGTCCTTTTATAAGGTATTTCTATAGATTAGATACTCCAAAGAGAATATTACTATTCAATTTTCTATTGCTTTTTATTTTATTGTATCCTGTAAGTTGTATTTTTTTTTGTCGCTTTGATCAATGTAATTTTGAACTGCAATACACTACGTCTCCAGCTGACCAGTACTTTTCAGCGGGAATCCTCTTTGGATTATCTATTTACATTATTCATTTGTTAATAACATCTAATCATGACGTCACTACCTGTTTACTACTTTTATATTTGTATGACTGATCATTGTTATTTCTTCGTTTAGAACTTTAAACCTAATAAGAATGCAAGAAACTTCACAAAAAAAAAAAAGTTTCATAATTTTTTAGGCACCCAATCACTGTTAAAGGGCCCCTGGCCTAAAAAACTAATTTCCTCTCAATTATAAATCATGAGATAGGACAATTATAAATACACATATTTTGTGCCTTAACCCTTCAATACTCTCGCAAAGTGGGAAGAAATAAACTTGTAAAGTAGGCAACCCGCGCTACAGTTTCTATTGTAGACCCGGAATTGTTGACGTCATGAAGTTCTGAAGTTGCCTACTTTACAGTTTTTCAACCCCAGTTTGTGAGGCTTCAGAAGGGTTGAAGGATATAATATGTGTAGCAATGATGATCCCATCTCATGAATTTTACGTTTTTGATTCAATTGTTTGAGGCCTGGAGCCCTTTAATGAGCCTCACTGTACAGAACAAACTTAAATGAAAAAAAAGAAAGAAGGAAAGTCTAAAAATAAAAAAGAATAAAATTAAAATGTATGGCGCTAAAAATATAAAATTCTCATTAGTATGTTATATAAACATAAATAAAAGAAAATATATTCACAGTATATAGAACTTAATAAGATTGTATAATTAATCATATGTTTTTATATATAAAGTTCGTGAAATATATATCTTTTTTTTATTCAAGATATTTTTATTATGAAAGACATTCTTTTATTCAAAAAGGCAATAAGAGTAGCTAAAAATGTCCCTTCTTTCAGTTTATTACATAAAGGAATACTTTAAAAATATATGAAAAAGAAAAAAAAAAAAGAAAAAAAATGCAAAAAGAATTTTTGCTCCCGTTTTTATTTTTTTATTATTATTATTATCCATGTATATAGTAGTTTAAAGCCATAGACCACATAAAACAACATGTATTGTGCTTTATAATGAATAAACACAAAATGGGATCTTCAAAACTGATGACAATTTTTACCAGAATGTTAATGTAGCCCCACGAGAGAGCGTAAAAAAACTGTAAAGTATGCAATTTGCGTGAAAATTCATGTTTATGACGTCAGAAACATGCAAAAATTAGTTATGAAAGTGTTGTGCGGGTTGCATAAATCGAATATTCTGATCACTGCTACGGGGCTACTGTTGGTTTTTGAGACAAACTAATGTTATTTATGTAAATCCCATCAAGTGTTTTGTGATATAAATGCTTGTGTTTTTCTCTGGTCTATTCCTTTAAGTATGTATATGATAAAGGAAAAAATAGAGGTATATAGTGTAAGTAGTTGCTTCCTATTTTCAACGTTACTTTACTATATAAATATACAAGCATGCTTTTAAAGGAAAACACGCGGAAGCCAATATAAGTGCCTTCATTTCTCAAACTCACTCTCATTGCTCTTTATATATTATATATACATATACATATATATATATATATATATATATATATATATATATATATATATATATATATATATATATATATATATATATATATATATATATATATATATATATATATATATGAAGCAAGTAACGAATCTAAATTTTAGATCACTATATTTTGAAATGATGCTTTTGTGGCGCCAACTTAACTTACTGACAATGTAATACATTTGTCATATTTTACTTCAATCTATTAATTTTCTTTACCACACATACATACACTTTTGTCATCTTATTTTTCTATCTCTATTTGTATTCTCATAACAGAAATAAAAACAGTCAAGTTGTAGATTGTTCACTTTTGTTACAATAATATATTATTCTTCTTGAAAATGAATTTAAATTTTCTTTTCAACTTATATATATTAGTTATAAATCATCAGTCATTTGTTTTTCATCACATTTATATACAGAAATTGAATAATTGTTTATGGTGTTATAATAAATGGAAGTAGAATATTGTTTTGACTTTAAGTTTAAAAATATAACATTGAATTGAAACTAGCAATATTAATGGCTGCTGGCTGCAAAATTTCCAAAAGCATACAAAAAAAAAAAAAAAAAAAAAAAAAAAAAATCACATTGTCTTTTTTTTTCCTGAATTATTTTATTTCTTTAGGTGTGACTTACATATCAATCTATATAATATTTTATGGCGTTATAGATATATCAAACCAAAAATATATACATGGCATGGACAAAAATAAATACGTAATGATTATGCCAGCAACTTTTTAGCACAATTTGTTAATACAGCAGAGTTTATGCTTAACATAATATTGCATAATAACTGTGCTGCAATATCATAAATATTATGTTGTATAGCATAATTATTTGTGTTGTTCTAATTTAGCATTATTTATGCTATAGTGGCATAAATGCAAGAAAAATTATGCAAATTATTATTTCCGTGTAAAAATTCAACTTTAAACTGAATTGCTTGGGTCAATAATATATTATATATATATATATATATATATATATATATATATATATATATATATATATATATATATATATATATATATTTGAAATGTAAACACATATTGAGCAGAAATACCTTATACGTTCTCTTAACATCTTAAATAAAACTTTTGATGTTATTATATATTATATTATAATAAAATATTCCTTTTTTCATATTATTTCAAAGCAGTAAAATTAGTGTTTTGTATGTATAAAAGATGAGTGGAAAAGATTAAAAACGACGTAAAACTGATTCTGAAGTAAGAAATCTTTAAGTATGAAAAAAACTTCTTGTGGTACGAAAATTGAAACATCAAAGCTCACCCGTGTTGGCATTTTTTTTCTTCGCTTGCTGTGTCAATGACAAATTCAAGATCTTAAGAACCATGAAATACGCAATTTTACTTTTAATGATATTTCTTAACTAGCGTGTGTATATACCGTACTATTGCCTTACAAGCAATCTCATAGCTTGTTTTTATGTTTAACCATGAGTGCACAACATTTTCAAATACCTGCTGAGCATGAAATAAACATTAAAATAAATAGTATGTAAACAAAATATTATAATATATCAACATAAGAAAAAAAAAGAAAATTATCTTTGAGTTTGCAAATCAATCTTCTTGCGTCAAGATGAAGTTTCTACATTTTACAAATTTCCAAAGAATGAACGATGTACACTTTACAAAGTCGTGGCTACCTGGAGCTTCTGCTATATAAAACACGTGTAAATTGTCCAGGTATAGCTGCAAATTTGTAATATTTAGGGTGTATGTATTCATGTTAAAGTCAACGCCATGTTGGATCACTCAATAACATGGACCGCATAAGAAAATAACTCATTTTGCCAGCTTAAAAATACTAAGCAATATTTTTGAGAGCATTTATGCTGTTAATAGCTTGAATTAGTATCCCAAGTGTGATAAAAATAACAGTGACAAAAAATTTCGTGATTTTCCAAAGAAAATAGCCAAAAACAAAGTTTGTCCTATGCTGATCAATGTTATACATTACTCCAGTATAGCGTCCAAGCGCATTAAATATGACGTCATTTGCATACATCCTGTAGATCGGTCATTTTTCGTAAATTTGTAAAGTGTAGAAGCTTCGTCTTGACGCGTGAACATTGAAATGTAAATGTATCACTGTGATAGAAAAAGAGGCTTCAAGAACATTTTGATAAATATTTTTTATTAAGAATTGTATTCATGTTTTAATATATAACGCGGTGATGTATTGTAACAAATGTCACAAATTTCATTAATGGTAGAGTTAACAAACAAATAATGATGATGAATACGCAGCATATACTCAGTAAACAACAATGACATTAATATGACAGAAAAAATACGACAGCAACAAAAAAGAAAGTATTTTTGTAAAAAAAAAAAAAAAAAAAAAAAAATCAAATGAGTTACGCCCAACAAATTCTTGTTTATAATAATGATAAATCATTTTACTGAAATGAATTTCAGCTCACGTATAAATTTTAAGTATAAAATTCCTACTCTAAATTTTCTAACCCCCTCGCCATCTGTGAACGATATTGAGAAAACACCCTCGTTTTCATGTTCTCGGTTATATCTGCCACCTAGTGTTGTTCTCCAATACTAAATAATATGTTCACCAACACCCTAACCTGCCTTTAACTTCGATTTATAATAATATATTTTTATATGAAAATAAATTTAATGCTAAATATTATTATGTGTTAAAATTTTCATAAATTTTATTTTGGTAATATGACCTTTTGAACTTTGACCAATTTTGATTGCGTTTATGCAAAGTAAACGTTAAATCAATTGCAGTACACAGAATTAACATTTTACGTGTTATTTATAACTTTTAATAGTAATAATAATAATTACTAAGCAATTGTTCTTGAAATATAAATTTAAAAAAAACAAGAAAAAATGTACTATTTTGTTGAGCAATGCCTATTAAACCACTTATCTGAACTGTGTAGTAATTAGCAACGATTTAGCATTAACATTTTGTATCGCCAACATGCCAAAAAGAAACCACTTAGCTTCTATCTGGTGAAAAGAAAAAAAAATTAAGATAAATTTATCAGAAATAAAATCAATCAATATTTCTTAGAATATGTCATCAATTTTTGATCGATGTTATAAAAGAAAAAAAACTATAAAGTATCTCCTTAACAGTTTTTTTTATTAATATCACGTTAGAGGGGAGAATATTATGAGGGGGCGTTAGAGTCGAAAGAGAATAAGCAGGGGGGGGGGGGGGAGTTAGAAAGGGTGGGGAACCCCGTGACACGTCTCCGTGGTAGTCGCACACCATTAAGTACAGCAGGTCAGTGGCAAAGGAAGGTTCCTATACCTTGTCCAAATATGTCCGCGTCAGGAGGTGGCGGTGGTGGTGGCGGGTCATCCTCAGATGATGAAGTAAGTAGACAAAACTTACTCTTCAACTATACGTACAGTTTACAATAACAGCATAATACCATCTGTTGATATCTATTTATAGAACTTTATACACTGGTACAGGATATCAACAAACAAATGTTGGAATTTTATAAACTTTGGAGAATATACTAAAAAAAATTATACGTACATTTAACATTGTTTAAATAACTTTAGAAAATATTGTCGTATAAAAATATAAGCCATTTAATAAGAAATTTAAGTTCATTTTTTTTTCAGTTAGAATTAAAATATAATTATCTTACAAAAATCGTTTTAAGAAATATAAAACAATATTACTAACAAAGTCAAATTAATTTTTTACGTAGAATTCAATTAATATAATTATTTTTGTTATCTATTGTGGAATTATATTCAAATTGACTTTCCAAGTATTTTGCCTAGAAATTAGATAATATTTTATATAACCTAGGTTAGTAAAAGTGAATTGTGTTTTAGAGGACCACACGTAGGCGAGCTTTGTAAGAACCTTTTGTGTGGCCTCAATAGTATTATATCTCAATTATAGGATTATATTATATTTATGTATTGTATAAGTTGCGCAAGATGGACATAACATGCAGTATTTTGAGTTTTTAAGCTAATTTTTAGGTAGTAAATTACATACACACATGAACCAGCATATAATATTTAACTTGAAAATTATGTTTATATAGTACTTCGTATAGACCCCATTATGTTAGATACACTTGAAAAAAATCCAAGGAAAAGCTTAAAGGTGTACTAAAATCCTAAAGAAATCATTAAAGAAATCCTGACCTCCAGAAAACCTGGCCTTACACATACATTATGTATTTTGTTACTTAACCCTTCTTGTCCCTCAAAAACTGGGTAGAAAACTTGTAAAGTAGGCAACCCGTGCTACAATTTCTATTTTCTATTCTATTCAATTTTTTTTTTCTTGCTTGCCATATTGTGTTATTGTGCTATACACCAATCCCAGTCCCAGTCAAGACATTGTCTTATCGACAGGTAAGGACTTTCCAATTAATGGAAAAGCACTGCACACGGACCGGCATAATTTTAATTGTTATTATATGAAATTCTTTGATGATATGTTATTGTATATAAAATGTAGTAAACATAAATCTACTTCTCATAATTCTCGACCTGGATTTCATGACGTCATGGATTCAAAAAGTTGCCTACTTTACAGTTTTTTTAACCCCAGTTTGTGAGGATACAGAAGTGTTGAGGAATATAATATGTGTATTTATGATGGTCCCATCTCATGAAATTTACTTTTTTGATTTAATTGTTTGAGGCTAGGATCCCTTTAACTATTCACAATTTATTTAATTTATTCCAAATATGTATTTTTCTTACATATTTTACACGTATAGCTATTATACACATAGCTATAGCTATGTATTTCACACGTATTTTTTGTATAGCTTTAATACTTACATTTACAGGTATTTTTATTATATTTCTATTTTTAATGAATTTCATTTGATGTTTTAAAACTTATGTTGTACACTTTAAAATGTTATTTTGATTAATTAGCATACCAAAATAACTGTAAAATTATTTTTTTGATATTCAATCCAGCCGACAAGATCCAATTGAAAATCTTGGCTGGATAAAAAATGTACGCTAAATGTAACGTAGAATTTTAAATAAATAATATTAAATAAAAAAATTAAAAAAAAAAAAAAAAAAAATGAACGGATTGAATTTACTTTTATAATTTATCTTATAATTTATATGATATTATCTTGTTTACATAGTAATTAATAATCATAATTTTTTTACTCTTTCATATAATAATTTCAGATGTTTAATTAATTCTAGTAAACATTTTCGATTAAGAATTTACAATTTATGACGTAAAAATAACGTCATAATATTAATTGTTATTATTATGAATGAAATTCTTTGATGATATATTATTGTATATAAAATATAGTAAACATAAATATATATACTTCTCACAATTCTTACAAATGATAAACAGGAAACAGCAAACAAGCGACCAAAGTGGTACAAAATTAGAACACGCTTCATGGTACAATATCTCTGTTCACTCAAGTGTGTGTATATAGGGTGTATGCGGATGACATCATATTTATTGCGCTTGGAGGCCATACTGGAGTAGTGCATAACATTGCTTAGCATACGACAAACATCATTGAAGCCAATTTTCTTTGGGAAATTGATTAATTTTTTGTTATTGCTATTTTTCTCACATACTTGAGATACTAATTCAACATATTTACAGCATAAATACTCTAAAAAATATTGCATAGTGGCAAAATGATTTGTTTTCCTAAGCCACCCATGTTATTGAGTTATCCAACATGGCGTCTATTTTAACATGAATGCATACACCCTATACGTAATACTTTCACAAGAAGGAAATTAAAAAGAAACTCTAGGTCTTCAAAAAAAAAAAAAAAAAAAAAATTTATTATTATTTTTTTTTTACATAAAAATATATCAAATATAGATATAAAAAATTATGATTTAAATGTATAAGAATGCTTAAAATTTAGTTCAAGACTCTTATGCTATTAGTAGCAAAAATTCTTTGAAACGTGACGAGAAGAGAAGAGCAGCAATTTTCAAGTCAACAAAAATCTCAATTGCTCTTCAGAAATATTTTTTTCTTACCCAACAAGATTGCAAATCAGCAAATCCGATTATGAAAAATATAAGATCAATAATCAATATTATATTATCATATGACATGAATATTAGTAAAACCCCTTGTGTTTTTAAATGACCTGGTCTGTCCTTTAGCACGTGACACGGCACGCATATATGGATAAATATGAAAGGTGTGGTTGTATAATAAATGCATGCAAACAAAGACAAGCCTAGGTAATCAATATAAGAAAGAAGAAAAAAATAAACATGAAACTCTATCCTATATGGGCTACTCAGTAGAAAATTATACAAGTAGTATACTTTTAAAAAGGGTGCAATATTTTAATTACGAATTCTAACTAATTTAAGATAAACACTTTTAAATTATTATGAGCAGCTAAAATAATGCATTTAGAACATTAATATTATAGCTATATAAATTGTTTTGAGTTTTTTTTTTTTCAGTTAATTTCGGCTATTTTAAAGGAATAGACCAGAAGAAAACATAAGCATTTATATAACAAAACACTTGACGGGATCACTAACATAAATAACTTAAAACACAACTGTAGCTCCGTAGCAGTGATCAGAAAATTTCGATTTATGCATCCCGCACAGCTTTTTTTTTAATAATTTTTGTATGTTTCTGACGTCAGAAACATGAATAGTCAAGCAAATTGCATACTTTACAGTATTTTCACGCTCTCTCGTGAGGCTACATTAACATTCTGATAAAAATTGTCATCAGTTTTGAAGATCCCATTTCGTGTTTATTCATTAAAAAGCACAGTCATGGTGTTTTATGTGATTTGTGGCTTTAAGTTAAAATAGCTATTCCTGATGATTTGCTAAAATGCATTATTTTAGCTGCTCATAATAACTCAAAAGTGTTTATAATGTCAAATAAGTTAAGATTCGTGACTGAAATAATGCACACATTTTTAGAATGAAGTACGTTTAAAAAAAATTAAATTAAAAAATTGTAAGAATTTGTAATATCAAATTTATTTTACAATTATTTTTAAATGAATGAAATGTGACACTTGATTGTTAAATGAACGTCATGAAAATTTTTATTAAATATCTGTGACATAATTGCGTTCTTGTAAAACCTTGTAAAATTTCATTAAATCTTGTCATGGAAATGAAATATAAGAATTTCAAGTATTTAGAAAGTTAAATTTAATTAGAACTCTAGTAATTAAAAGAAGTAACCAAAATATTAATCAAATAATTAAAAAAAAAATTTACATTGGAGAAACAAAACAAAAATTATGACAATTTCATTTGCAAATTTTACGTATCTCATTAACTAAAATATATAATTAAAAAAAAAAAAAGAGATGAAAATATTTTTTTTCTTGAAATGTAAAATACTAATGAAGCAAAGTTATTAAAAAAATTGTACACAAAAATATGGCAAGATAATTGGATACGTTAATGAGTTTTACGTAGCATGTTTGTTTTTTTATATATATATAAAAAATAAAGTAGATAATTTAAAGAAAATGACAGCTCCATTGGTATGACGTTTAGTCAGAGATTTTATATACGTACCGTTGAACAAACCACAGACTAATTAGTGCTTGTTGAAAGTGACTTTACTGTCATAGTTTTTACCAACATAATCAGAAGAAAACAAAAGCAGTCATTTACAACGCACCAATTAGCATTTACGTAAGCTTCTTAACTTGCCGTATTTCCATATTAAATTTCTATACAATGTTTCAAGCATTTTGAAAGATCTATTTTTATATTTATTAAAATACGTATACTAATGTAACTTTAGATATTTTAAGGTAGTGAAAACGCATTTTCGTTTGTCTTTTGTGACTTTACACGATCGTAAAGATCTACTTCCGGTAAAAGTAAAAAAAAAAGAAAAGTGAAAATATTTTTGTCATCAAAAAGCGACAAAAAGGCAAAAATAAAAAAAAAAAAAAAAAAAAAAAAAAAAAAGTAGAAAGAAGGAAAAGAACAAGCAAAGAAAAAAGTGAAAATATAGAATTAAGAATCGCAAAAAAAAAAAAAAAAAAAAAAAAAAGTCGGAGTGCGTTTTTACTACCTCACATAATTTTAAAAGCTACACTAATACTGTAATCCGATAACAAAGAAAATATTACAAAATTTGGAATCTATTTGTAATATTTTTTTCTCCGTTTATTCAATACTTTTTTTCATTAAAAGCACTGTTTATTATTATTAATAAATAATACAGCTTTGAATATTACTTATTCATTATCACTCAATATTCTAGCTTAGATTGTAAAAGACAAACATATTGATTAATAATAAAATACTATAAGACTTTTCATAATAAGACTAAACTAACATTGCTGTATATTTTATTAAGGAAACAAAAGTAATAATATATTTATTATTTATACAATTTTTTTTTTAAAATAGAATTTAAGTATTCAAAAATATTAAATTATAAATTATCCTGTTTGATTGGAAAACCCGTTTTCCAATAATAGCTATAGTAGTTATAGTTATAAAAAAGTTATAAGTTGTTGAAACGGAGGGAGAGACAGACAAACACACAGAGAGAGAGAGAGAGAGAGAGAGAGAGAGAGAGAGAGAGAGAGAGAGAGAGAGAGAGAGAGAGAGAGATGTATTTGTTAGATAATTTTTGCAAAACATCACAACATGAATTCAATATATAATAATAATTTAACAAGCTAGCACTCTAAAAATTGGTGCATTACTTTAGTTACAAATACTAACTTATTGAAGATAATCACTTTTAAGTTATTATGAGTAGCTAAAATAATGCATTTTAGCAAGTTATTCACAATAGCTTTTTTAACTTAAAATAGCTTAAATGAACTTAAAAAAAACTTAAATTAGCTATTTTTAATGACTTGCTAAAATGCATTATTTTAGCTATTCATAATAACTTAAAAGTGATTATCTTAAATAAGTTAGGATTCGTAACTAAAGTAATGCATCATTTTTTTTAGTGCTAGAGTTAAAATAACACGTTTTGCAAAATTCATATTTGGTATAAAAATATCTTATCTTGGTACCACTAAATGTTCTAATGTCCACTTAACCTTGAAAATAAAGTCATATCGACCCCAAAAATTTTATATATTTATATAATATTTTTTCATTTCAGTTCATTTGTGGCAAAAGATAAAATATGAAAGGTCAAATGGACATAGTACATGATAGTAATAACGATATGCTGATCTATTTTATAACTGTTGTAAAATTAATATAATTAATTATAAATAAAATATAATGTTGAAAGTATAAAATGATTACGTGCCTTACAAAAGTTGTTTGTTTACACTGAAGTTGAAGCAAACAAACGAACAACAAAGTATCTAGTTACCACTTGATATAGTCATGCCACTTGCTTGCTCACTACAATCTCCTTTCATATCAATGATGTTTATAAAATACAAACACTGTTTTTGATACTTGAACATCAAGCTTTCAATGCAAAATATAACTTCAATTATCTTAACTAATTAGTTATATAGTTAATATTTTATTTTATATACAATTATTTTATCAATTAAATTTTTTCATTTATATTTTACACGTAAAAAATTACTACTAATAGCATAAATACTTTAAATTGCAATAGCTTAATATAAGCTTCGAATATATATTGATATACTATAGTAATACTTAATGCGATAAAATGTACTACAATAATAGTTTGATAGATTAGATGATATTTCACCTGAATTAAATGATATTGTATTATATTAATACCTTCCTGTTCCAGGTTAATACTTACCTATTGCAAATTTACAGGATTCGTAAACTTGCCATTAAAAGTATTTATATTATATGTAGTAATACAGAAATGTCATTTTCAACTCTTTTTATTTCTGGTACTAGTTTTTGTTTTTATTATATTTTTTTATGAAATAAGAGGAAATTTTATGTATAAAAACACGGAAAAAATTACTACTAATGGCAGGTACATGAACCTGTATTTTGCAATAGGTACACTTGAATTTGGAACAGGTAGTTATAAAACTACTTAATTTAAGTGAGTCACACCTTTATTGTTGCACAGTGTACCTGCATTAGGTATTATTGTAGTATAATAATACCTGTGTTCTGGGTTATATGTCTACCTATTACATTGTTAGTATGAATTTTTTGCGTGTACTTAAAAAGTAAATTTATTAAAATACAAAATTTATAGTAAAGAACTCATAATACTATAATACTAAATAATATACTTATATTAGAAAAATGCATTGACAAAATAAATATGTAATAATTATGCTAGCTCAATTTAGCAACACTTACACATAATTTATGATATATTGTACAGTTATTATACTACATAACATAATAGTTAAAACATAATTACTTAATTATGTTACTACAAAATAGAAACATTTGTACTCTACAATATAGCAATTATTCAATGTAGTATAAATTAGGTAATTTATTTTTTCATTGAAAAATGTAGCTGTTTTGAACTAACTTAATATGCTATTATAAAATATAAAATGCATTTTTTATAGAAAATAAAAATGCTTGGAAGTATAAAGTTATCAAATGTTATCATTGAATCATTTTGTTACAATATTTGCATAACGATTGTAAATGATAAGAAACTAATTGTTTTTTTATTGATATAATGAAACAGAAAAAAGAACGCGATTGTTCAATTTTATAGAAACGTATTTAAAAATATGCTTTTATAAAGTTTAAAGCCATAGATCACATAAAACAACACGTGCTTTTTAATGAATAAACACAAAATGGGATCTTCAAAACTGATGACAATTTTTACCAGAATTTTAATGTAGCCCCACGAGAGAGCGTGAAAAAACTGTGAAGTATGCAATTTGCATAAAAATTCATGCTTATGCGGTCAGAAACATGACAAAATTAGTATGAAAATGATGTGCGAGTTGCATAAATTGAATTTTCTGATCACTGCTACGGGGCTACTGTTTGATTTTGAGACAAACTAATCTTATTTATGTAAATCCCATCAAGTGTTTTGTGATATAAATGCTTATGTTTTTCTCTGGTCCATTCCTTTAAGCAATATAATGTTGTTTGAACAGTAATAAAATAAATACAAAATACAGTATTTACTTAGCAGCAAACATTACAACCGATCTATAATAAATACACAATCATTTTTTGTGCATATTATTCATTTAGAATAATATATTAGTATTGAATTGAACTATTTTTATGTTGGCTTTATACAGAGTCTACTAATTCATGTTAAAGTCAACGCCACTCAATAACATGGGCTGCATAGGAAAATAAATCATTTTGCCAGCTTAAAATTCCTAATCAATATTTTTGAGAGCATTGATGCTGTTAATAGGTTGAATTTGTATCTAAAGTATATAATATCTGAGCCGTAATAAAAATTTCATGAGGTTTGACCGTCCCGAAAAAAAGAAAAACATTATTGAAATTAACATAGGGCTTTATGGGCTTAAAATTTCAAAAAACCATATAAAATTAATTTGCACGGTGACCCCCCAAAATTTTTATATATTTGCAATTGTATCAAGCTGAAGTATCATTGTGCAAAATTTCAGCTTTTTTTGACGAGAAAAGTTTGAGTCTAATGGCCAACGGCGGTCCCCTACTCCCTTAACACGAAATTGCAAACATGTACAGTAAGCGTTTTACTTGGTTATAATATATCGTAGAATTATAGCACAAGCCGTATATCTACTAAAGCAAATAGGTTCAAAACATCATACAAAATGATAAGAATTTCAACTTAGCTGCTTTTGTAGATACACGGATTGTGCTCTAACCTGACGATATATATTATATTATATTATACATTATAAATATAGTAATTTTAGTAAATGTTAAAATCTCAGAAAAAACCTTATGCCAATAATTTTTTTAATTGAAATATAATACTTAATGCCGTATTTTTTTTATTTATTCTCATTAAATATTAAAAAAAAAAACAATATTTTTAGTATCCAAACATTTAAATATTTTTATTAAATATTTTTAGATTTATATAATGTATTTACAGATAACATAAAGCTATTAAATAAATGTGGAGATAATAATTTTTAAAATAGATATAAATTTAAAGTTCACGTTAAAAATCAATGTTATAATATAGATTTAATAATCATATGTTTTAATATTTTACTGCGACTCATGTAAAACAAGAATTTTATTTTAAATTTATTGACATTTTTAACTAAAATAACATAAAACATTTATTCTACTATAACTTAATGAAAATATATTATAGTATAGAAAAGTTAATTGAGTGCGTATTAATGTTTTTAGAAAATTGCGTGATGTTAGCTAATTTCAGTAGAATAAAAAAATTAAAGGCGTAGAACACCTTGAAAAACAAGTTGTGCAATATCCTAACAAACCTGAAAATCAACGTTAATTTGGCCAGAGTCATTGATTTCTATTTATTTTCGATTCACAAAATTGCACGAGCGGACACTGATGTCACAGCTTGCCTGGTCCACGCGCGCGTAAAACAAGCGAGCTGTGACGTCACTGCCCGATTATGAATGGAAAATAAATTAGAAATCAATGACTCCGGCCAAATCAACGTTGATTTTTAGGTTCAACTTTTTTGTTCAAGGTGTTCTACGCCTTTAAGTTAGTAAATTGTAGGATGTTAAAATTGTTATTAACTAAATTAACTATGTAAATTTGTGTTGTTATTTCCGGTCAAGAACATGTAATATGGCTAAAATGCTTCTTAATACAGTTATTAATATTAAGTTAAAAATATAAATTAATTGGCAACTAATAATCTAAATAATTAATGAAATCAGTAAATTTTTATAGATTTTACAATTTTAACGATTTTTTTGACTGCTCCAAAATTTCACCATGAATGTTTATAATCAGTCTTGGGGTCGATTATCGTTTTTTCGATAACGATACCATAACGATAATGATATTTGGTTATCGATGCGTTATAAATTAACAAAAATTGATGATATTATCGTTGCATCGATAAATATAGTTTTTATTCAAAAAGTAAGAAAAAAAATACACACAAAAGTAAGAAAAGCGCACAAAAAAAATACGAAGAAAATACAAATAATAATAATACCTAAATCTTAATGAGGCGGTTTATCAAAATTCAAAATTATTTATTCATTTCTTTCATCCTACACACACAATACATAAAAATATGCATCTGTCCAGATTATTGCTTTAAAAAAAAAAGTAAATAGAAATGATAGTCAATAAACAATATACAAAAACAATTACACATCAAAAATAAAACAATACACAAAAAAAGATATACTACAAATAACTACTTATCTGAGTCGTTAATAAACTGTAATAAATTGTAGGTATAGTACAGTCATCCAAAGAAGTAAGAGTTCAAATATTTTATTTAAAAAAATAATAATAATAAATAAATAAATAAATATAACTCTATGATACTTATAGATATCGATATCGTAAAATATCGTTATCGTTAGTGATGTTTTAAAATAGCGATATAGTTATTGTGTGAGTCTAAAATATAGTATAGTTATAGATATTTTCGTTTATCGAACCCAAGACTGTTTAAAATTATTATTTTAAATACTAACTTAAGTCTCTGGAGGGATTTCATCATAATATGCTTTTAATTTCATTATAATCATTATAATTAAACTGGTGATGGTATAATATGATTAAATATTATATTCCATAAAAAAAAACAATTAATTATAATTTGACAGTTAAGATGAAAGAATTTTTGTTAAAACAATTTTTCAAGACATCACAGTTTGCTAGTTTTTGTTTTTTGTAAAGTAAGCTATATATTCGTTATGGTTAAATCTAAGTATAGCAGAAAGTAATAAAAAAATATTGTTTCTATTATGATATTTATTGCTTTCGACTTACATGTATTTTTGGATGTTTAAATATTTTCCAGCCTCATACTAAATTTCATAGTAGTTAGTTGAATGAATGATAGCTGGCGCCAGTGTAAAGGTTCTTTGCTTTGAGCACCAATGAGCACCAAATGTGATCAATATAGGCAAAAGTACCAGAGACTTGTAATGTGAATAAAATTTCAAACACAAAACTATCAGAAGCTTCCAAGCAAGCGCGGTTAAAACATATTGAATCTAGTTTAAGTTTATGAACATACTTTCATAGCAACTTTCATTATATAACTTTTACTATTTCGTCACACCTTTTTTACTTATACTTTTTTACAGTCTATATTATAAAGTAAAAGAAAAATTTATAGAGTGGTAGTAAACCTTTATGAAAAACAGTAATAAAATAGAAATGTCAGGGCCATAGTATATAGTTTTAAATGTAATAAAAGATATACATAAAAAAGTAAGGTATTGAAATTGTTTAACCATTTTGTTGTAATCATAAAAATTAGGCTAAAAAATTGTAGTTTGTTATTTTTAAAAAACAAACAAGTAAAAGGATGTGACCTCAAAATGGTCTACATTTGTGGTAATCTGAGGCAGCTCCCAGAGGGGTGGTGGGTGGAATTGGTTTTCTCAGAAGAAGAAAAAAAAAGTCGTTCAAGCATTCTCTAGGGATGCAACGCCCAAACAAGACACGCATAATGTTTATATGTAACTTACTAGATAGTTTGAATAAGAGAAAAAGGTTAAGTCTGTAATACAGGTGGTGCAAAAAAATTATACAACTTCCTTTCAACTTTTCAGATATATTTTTGCTTCTTTTATAAACAGATTTGTAGAAAATTGCTAAGGAAATTTACAAAATAAATTTAACTTAAAATAAAGTCTCAAGCAAATTGAAAATATTTGAATAATTTTTTTATATTTTTGTGCTAGAATGAAATTAATTATACAAAATACATGGATTTTGTTTCCATTAATAAATAAAATGAATGAATGAATGAATGAATGAATGAATGAATGAATGAATGAATGAATGAATGAATGAATGAATGAATGAATGAATGAATGAATGAATGAATGAATGAATGAATGAATGAATGAATGAATGAATGAATGAATGAATGAATGAATGAATGAATGAATGAATGAATGAATGAATGAATGAATGAATGAATGAATGAATGAATGAATGAATGAATGAATGAATGAATGAATGAATGAATGAATGAATGAATGAATGAATGAATGAATGAATGAATGAATGAATGAATGAATGAATGAATGAATGAATGAATGAATGAATGAATGAATGAATGAATGAATGAATGAATGAATGAATGAATGAATGAATGAATGAATGAATGAATGAATGAATGAATGAATGAATGAATGAATGAATGAATGAATGAATGAATGAATGAATGAATGAATGAATGAATGAATGAATGAATGAATGAATGAATGAATGAATGAATGAATGAATGAATGAATATTCAATACTTACGACTGAAAACAAAATGTATCCTGAAAGGTTAGGCAAAAAGTCGGGCATATGTAGCACACTAGCTGCCTACTTTCCAGGATACATTATCTATATTTTATGTGATGTAACGTATTTCAAATAAGAAGTATTAGATTTTATTCATATATTTATTTCAATAATAGCTAAACTTTGTACAACTCTTGTGCAAAGAGAAAAGCAGCTACTTACTTTATTTCCATGCAGGTTTCAAATATAGGTCACGCAAATATTGTTATATTATTATTTACATCAAACTAAGAAAGATGTTTTTACTTTGTTTTACTTTGAATTGTAAAGACTAAAGTTTCTAAAGATACTAAACATCGAATCATTATAATAATAAAACTATAATATTACTTTATGGTAATAAAACTATAGTATGCAATTTAATTATACAGAAAGTTACGATATGAACGATCAAATATTAACTTGATTCATCAATGCACAGTACTGGAAAACTAATTCATGCCTAAATAAATAATAATTCATCAATAATTCAAAAAAACACATGCTTTACAGTTATTACGATAATATATCTCTATTTAATTTTTCCCAAAAATATTTTCCTATTCAACATAAACAATATGGTAACATTATATATAATGGAAAACTGTCACTAATAAAACAAAAGATAAAACATACAAATGAAATACATTAAATATTGATATAAAAATCATATTTATATGCATTATTAGCTGTCATTTTCAGTTATATAATAATATTCTATCTCACTCTAATACACACATTATTGCACTTTACTGTCATCAACATTATTATTATTATTATCCTTTTGAATTGAAACGTATCAGGATTTTGTATATTATGTTACGTGATGTAAATTTACATCGCACATTATATTATATATATATATATATATATATATATATATATATATATATATATATATATATATATATATATATATATATATATATATATATATATATATATATATATATATATATATATATATATAACATGACAGAGAGAGAGAGAGAGAGAGAGAGAGAGAGAGAGTTGTATAGTGATATCTCTATCATGCGTGTTAAACATGTCAACACAATAGTCCAAGCTTTCCTCTCTATCAGTACATGAACAGACGACCAGAGTAGCCATACTATACTATAGTACAAAGTATATTTTACTTCCCTTTTCCCTCTTTATGAATACAATAGAGATGAATATAAGCCTTAGGTCTTATATGTATAAGATAACCTACTCAAAAAATAGAAAACTGGAATTAAATTTATTTTTTATATACCTTTATTGTATATTTTATGCATTTTATTATACTTTTCATCTTACTTTTTTACTTTATATTGTTGCATAGCACTTATTTATAGTACATCAAAGAAACTTATAATATATATATATATATATATATATATATATATATATATATATATAATATAAAACAATATTTAAAGTTGAAATATGGTAATTGTAAATAGCTATAGAAAAGTAAAGTAAAGGATATTTTGCTAGTAATTGCAGTACCATTATTTACAGATATTATATGCATTAATTTTAGTAAATGAGGTTTTAGAAGATGATGGCATTAAAGCCATTATAATTTTATTTAATTTGTTTAAAATAAAAAAGTGACCAAGGCCGGGCCCTAGAGTGAGTTCACAGGCTATTTTATATTAAAATTTATACAAATAAAATAGTCTGTTAACTTCTAAAAAAAAAATTATATTTATGTTTTTTATTATAAAATGGTTAAAAAATATTAAAATTGTTTCCGTAAAGTGGCAATTGCGTTTCGTAGTATGCAAGTTTAACAAGCGTTTTCCAGTATCTGTTTTTGTAGATGTTAACGTTAGCAGATACTGATTGTAGGAGAAAGAAATATGATAAAATAATTTGAATTTTCTATGGGAACATTATTTAGATTTTTCTAGACAACAAAAATTTAAAGTATGAATGTGAAAAGTAAGTTTCTTCCTTAAAAATAATTCTTAGATATGAAGACATTGTAACATTTAATGTTATCAATTTTTGTTCTTTTCTTTACTTTGGTTGGAGATTTAAATTGAATTTTCAGATTATATAACTTGTCACATGAAATAAGTATTCATATTTTAGGAAATCGTGCCTTTTTCTTTCCAGTAATACAAAGAGAAATTTGAATTATACTCTGACCAACAAACTAAAGTGCAGGCACACAAATTTAGTTTTAACATGCCATGGTTGCAAAACAAAGAGAGGCAACACATCTTCCTCTTTCTTTCTTGGTTTGCAAAATTTGTATTTCATGATAAAATTTAAGAATGACATGTTTTCAACTTTTAATCATAATAATAAGTTTCAGCAAGAATTTATATAGTCTTTAATCTTCATATTTATCTAATAATTAAAAAAAAAACTCTTTTTATAATTTTTATGCATTGATGGCTAGTGACACCACGCGAAACTATACTCTTTGAATGGTATCAAAGGTTAACTTATTGTTAAAAACCATGGCTCGCAAGCAAAAAGGGTACCACCTGCTTGTGTGATATTATATTATACACCTAATTATACATTATATTTTGTCTAGCCTCCTCTACTCTACTCCTTTTTCAGGGTATTGTCAATCAAAATGACAGATATTTTAGTTCTTTGGTCAGTATATAACCCTCTGAATCATAAAAACAAATATAAATATAAATAAATGCAGCCTACGTATTTTATTTTATTTATATGAAATTTTTAATGTTTTATGGTTGAAATAAAGTTATATATATGTAGAGAGTAATCATAGTTTCTGTATCACATAATGATAGGAACATTTTAGCTTTAGAATAATAACTATATCAGGCATGATGTGAATCTCATATTACTTTACATCCATGTCTGTACATTAAAATTTCATTTTATAACTTTTAGCTCTTTTTTTTTTTTTTTTTTTTTTTACAAGATGAAAATTGTAGAGATTATAATTTTACACCATATTTGTTTGCTAACATACAGAGATAAACGTCTCTTTAAAGGAATAAACCAGAAGATTTTTTTTTAGCATTTAAATAACAAAAAAACTTGATGGGACTTACATAAATAACATTAATTTAACCCCAAACCCAACTGATCAGAAATTTTTAATTTATGCAACCTGCAAAACTTTTTCATACTAATTTTTTTGTCTGTTTCTAACGTCATAAACAGGAATAGTTACGAAAATAGCTCACTTAACAGTATTTTTACGCTCTCTTGGGAGACCACATTAACATTCTGGTACAAATTATCACCAGTTTTTCAGATCACTTTTTGTGTTTAATTATTTAAAAAAAAGTTGTTTCATGTGGTCTATCGGTCTATGGCTTTAAGATTATAAACTATTTCTTATGTACACTCCCCTCGAATAAATCTGACCGCAGCGTGCATGTATCCAAATATTAAATATATGAGGAAACTTTAACGCAACCGGTCAGATTTATTCGAGGGGAGTGTACATAAGAAATAGTAATTCTATCTATATGACAAGAAACTTAAGAAATGTTTTTTATATTGCTGAGAATGTTTTTTTTTTCTAGTAATAAAATCAACGTTAAGTAAGTACACTCCCCCCGAATAAATCTGACCGCAGCGTGCATGTATCCAAATATTAAATATATGAGGAAACTTTAACGCAACCGGTCAGATTTATTCGAGGGGAGTGTACTTACTTAACGTTGATTTTATTACTAGAAAAAAAAAACATTCTCAGCAATATAAAAAACATTTCTTAAGTTTCTTGTCATATAGATAGAATTAAATTTTAGATTACTATAAAAAGTGTGTGTTTTTTCTCGTTAAGTCTTTTTATTTTTCTATTACCAAGTGTAGCAAGTCTAGCATAAATCTATAAGATTTTCAAGCAGCTGTCTCTTTCAACTTTTCACACATATAAAAAAAAAATCTGTGGACATTTCAAAACATTTTGCACAGCTTGTCAGAAAAACTATGGACATCTTCTTTTTTATATATTTTACTGTCAACAGGAAACTTTATCTAAGAAAAAATAAAATAATATTGACGATTTATTCTATATTTAAAATAAAAAACAGTAAGTCGTATTTTTTTTCGCAACAAATATTTTCTTTTTATTTCTTTAAATCCACACTCAACCTACAAAATCTTTACTTTCAAAAGGATTATTTTTTAAAATGTTTACATAAAACTTTTATATATATATAAATATAATATTTATATTATATAAAATATTCCATATCAACTTAATCTTAAAAACTATAAAGTTTGCACGATTTTCTGTAAATTGTATACCATTTTATGTTCAGTATTTTAAAATAAAGCACTATTAAATGTGTAAAAAAATATATGAAGCAAAATAAAAAAAAAAAAAAAAACGTAAAAAAGTTCAAATTACTATTTTTGTCTGTTGCTTTATTATTTGAATGTAACAAAACTTTATATTATTAACTATTCTCTTTCTATACAATAGTCTTTTTAACAGTTATAGTAATTATTGTTTAAATGTTTAAAATATTAAGTTACTGTAAAAAGGTCAACAATAAGAAAAAGTTAATAATTGTTTTTTAAAGAAGTTATACGTACATTCGAATACAAATAAAAGATTACAATTTAAACTTGTTCTTTATTTGCGCGCCTCAAACTTTAATTTGAAACGAGATTTTTACCTTATAATATTCATGTATAAATAAAACTTAATAGAGTTGACTCACGCTCAGGTAATTGAGAACGTTATCACCCAAGATACTACTTACAAGATAAGGAAACGCTAGACCAATTTGGGCCACCGCAAAATTTAAAATGAGCGTCTAAGCCAATCAGCACCCGAGTTGAAGGTCACGTGATCAAAATTGACCAATCACAATACCGCTAAAATTAAAATAGAACCAGTCGGTGTCCCTATCTTGTATGTAGTATCTTGGATCACCTGATAGAGAACTTTAACAGAGAAGCGACATCCCCATGACTTAGGCAGACCCGCAACACTCATTTTTTTAAACCCGGTAACGCTGGAGATGAAATTACTATAGCACGCTCTCTGATTGGCGCCTTGATTCGGCCACTTCTGGCTTCTGATTGATGCTTCGAAAATTAACGTTGCCAAGTCAAAACTGTTGAGTGTCTGCCTAAAACATGGGGATGTTGCTTCTCTGTTAAAGTTCTCTATCACCCGAACGTGAGAGGCGACCTCTATTGAGTTTTATATAAACTTTTTGAAAGAAAACGTGAATGTTAGGTAAAAATCTCGTTTCCATATATAAAGTTTCAGGCTTGGAAATGAGAAACAAGTTTAAATTGTAACCTTTTATTTGTCTTCGACTGTACATTACGTAATAGAAGTACGATCTTGTTCATCATCACTCAAGACAACGTAGTGAGCAAAGTTAAAAGACTACTTTAATGACTTTAATGTCAGTCTTGTGGTTATCATCAACTTCATGTACCAAATTTTAGTATTTTAATTTACCTTTTAGAATTTAATTTTCTCAACTTTAATAAACTACTTTAAATTAGACACTTTAAACAAAATATTCATGTTTAAAATTCTTTATTTATTTCGTTTGTTCTACATTCATAACACAATTAAACTTCATTAGCTTAGGTTATTGCTTCAAATTAAGACTATAAATTATTGTCATTAAAATATTCACAAGGACATACGTATACAACAGCATTCAATAATCAAATTACTATTTCATGTAATTTTTTATTTAAAATGAGTCATCATTCATAAATTCATCTCTTTTAAATGCAATTAAATAAGTTTGTTTTACAAGTATGTTTTTCTCTAGCTTAAATAATTGTGTAAATTTTATAGTCACATAAAATCTTTTTATGTATCATTCTTCATAATAATTTATGTATACACTTATATTTTCTGCTAAAATATGAAACTGCACACTCATTACTCATTAAAGAGCTTTGAAAAGGAACTAAAAACAAAACAAATTGTTTATATTAGCCTTCAAGGACTCTACTTTGAGAGAAAGCATGTTTACTGACAAGATATTGCAATAGTTTAATGTCTTCACATGCAGTCAGCATAGTTTTGCATGTTGTTGTTATGGACGAGAATTATAAAACTATTATTGTCCAAACTTTGTTTGCACGTTGTGATTCATCACATCAACTGCCTCAAGTATACAATATATTTTGTGTGTGCAGGTAACATTGAGATGCAGGTGACTATGTAATAGAGCACTAAGCAAACATGTCATGCATTATGTCTAGCGAAATTTCAAAGTGTTTTCTTAAAAATAACTCATTCTTTGGTATCACATCAAAACTAATTGTATATATTTTCTACGTATACGTTATAGAGAGAAAAGGTTCGTTTTCTGAGATAAATGTTGCAAAAACGTTAGTTTATGTAACTAAAAAAAAACAAAATGTAATTAGAGACGTAAAAATCCTTTTTATGTAGCAAAAAAAAAAAAAAAAAACTAACGAGCTAAAAAGAAGTTTCGTGTGATCTGAGAGGGACAAGGCTTCACAGCCACGCCTTCACGTTTAACAAAGAGATGATTTTCTACACATCTTTGACCTAACACCTATACTCCCGAGTTATAGGAATGGACCTGCCTTTTTCTGTTTTCATTACCCTCAAATAATAGTGGTTAAAACAAATATAATCCCATTATATTTTACTACGTTTACTTGTTTAAAGCATTACAATAAATAAATTAAGATATTGATAAATAAATAAAAATGCATTAAAGGCGCAGAACACCTTGAACAAAAAACTTGTCTATATATCAACGTTGATTGAGTCATTGATCTCTAATTTATTTTCCATTCACGTAATGGCAGATGCGTTTTTCTAACATCAAACCTCACTTGTACATGTGCACATAGAAATAAGCGTGCTGTGACGTAATAAAACTGTACCTGCCATTTCGTGAATGGAAAATAAATTAGAAATCAATGACTGGTCAAATTAGCGATGATATTTACGTATGTTAGGATATTAGACAAGTTTTTTGTTCAAGGTGTTCTACGCCTTTAAGGTAATTCAATTATTTTATTCAATGTCAAATAATATTCAATTCTTGTAAATTTTACTTTGGTCGAGATGTTAAAATCATGTGGTATTTTAGTTGATTTTTTTTTAATATTATATTTATTATAGAATTTAACAGGTCCCAATTGTTTGCAAATGTGTGAATAAAAACTTAACAAAATCATTATCTTCTCAATCCATTAAGCTATAGACTTCAAACTAAAAAAAAATTGATACCCGAGGTTTAGAATTAGACTCAATGGTGGCATAAAAAATTGCTTTCAACTCAATATATCTCCAAGTGACAATAATTGGGAATTGACCATTTTCATTTAAATAACTCGTAAAGCCATTAACATGTCAACAACTGGGTCCCTATCATATTTTTGTAATGTCACTGTAATTGATATATCTTTATGTATACATGTATATTTTTTTAATCACAGATAAAAAAAAAAACAATGCAATGGTTGAGGGACTACACAAATGGCATGAGAGAAGGGGGGGGGGTAAACACCATGACGTGCAACTCTTCTCCTCTGACATTTTGAAAGTGATGTGGGCGAGATGGCAACAAACCGCACTTCAACAAGTACAGCCGGTTATACCTATACTCTCATACTACCTCTTCTTCCAATTGACAAGCCTAAACTAAAACGTACTGACATACTCAAAAAACAAAACTCAAATTGTTTACTCATCAAAATTTTTCATATTTTATAATAAGGAAAGTTTAGATAGATTAGACTTAAAACTTTATAATATTTACCAAAAATAACACACAAATTTTGTACGTTAATTTACTCGTAATTTCAAAAGGGTTAAATCTCAAAAGACTTTTGAATATCAGGTAAATTATTATGTTTATTTTTAGTTAAAATCTCATCTAGAATAAATTACATTTGTATATGATGAAAACATTTGGTTATCTTTATTATATGGTTATATTAACAGGAACTTGCTTTTGAGAATATTAACTAAATTATATTATATATATATAAAATACTAAATCAACCCACGTATAAAAAAAAAATATATATTAAATCTGTTTTATAATAAGTTTTTGTAACTATAAAAACTTCAAGTTTTTTTATATATCTGCAAGCGTTAATGTAAACAATTCAAGGTTTCATAAAACAAAAAAACACGTAATATATTTTATGAAATACGAAAGAGAAAGAAAAACAATGAAGGATATTTTTGGATATAAACTAAATATTTGGAGACGAAATGGCAAGTTATTGCTTTTTTTCTCTCTATACTTTTTAGCTATGATATTTTTTTTAAAAGAAAAGATACAAACTAAAAATATTTAATGTATTAAAAATAAATAACAAAAAAAAGTTAGAGATAAATACTATTTCTTTGTCATGCTTCATCAAAGCTAAAAAGCATGTTTGTTTTGCACAAATATTTATAACTTAAAATATGTTTTTTAGTACTAGTAATCATTTAATTAAATTTAATGTTAATTTTCTTTACATTTATATTATATTTAACTAATATGTTCACGTCATCACTTTTATACTTCAGATTTTAATATTATGAAAAATATGCATTAAAAAAGACGTCATAAATTTGAACTCCAAAAATAACCTAAATTTTCTAGTTAGATTATTATGAAGGTCTTCTCAGCAGTATTAGATTAAAATATTGAGGATGCTAGTAATCATCATATGCTCTCAAAATTTAAATTTGTTTAAGAATTTCTTGAACATTCTAAATTAGATCTCATATATATATGAAAAGTTAGGTAAATTAAAGTTTAATTTAAAAGGAAATTTTGTTAGAAAGTGCGAAGGAACTTTAATATTATTCTCTTTTTAGATGTGACAATTTTATTTTTTTAATTCAAAAGATTTTCTTGCTTTCTCTTCTTAAAATATACAATGCAATTTAATGTAAATTTTGTAACTTTTTAAAAAGCTTCCTGACTATTCATTTATTCCCTTTTTTTTGCGTCATGGTGTAAATTCATGAGCACCAGTGTATTTGGTGATTCTAGTGAGCAACCCTTGGTATCCCAGGCAGGCAACCCCTCGGCTCGCGGCGCCAATTCTCCCTACCTTCCCCTCCAATTCCCGTATTCTCTCCATCTCTCTCGTTCTCTTTCTCTCTCTCTCTTTCCACCCTCACGCACGTTTTGCAAAAGCTTTCAGAACAGCGAGAAGACTGAGGCATTTAGTCGCATAAACCTGATCTCTCTATATTATCTTGACATTATAAATTACTCATATTATTTTAAGTATTATTATATATTTATAATTTTTTTAAAACCAGTGTTGTGTTAATATTTTATGAGTCAATCGATGCAGGTAAAAATAAAAATCATTCAACTAGTTGTTGATGTGCTAAATTTGCACGTGTGTTCGCATTGGTGTTCGGTGTATGCGCACAAGTGTCACGTGACTTAAGAAAAATAAATATTTATTTATTTTATTATTATTATATTTTTCAATGTCTATCCCTATGGTAAGGATTGGTTAAGTATTTTTTTATAATATATTTTTTAACAAATTTACTAACTTTAAAAAATAATTTTCTACTAAGAAACTAAACTATAACACTAAAAATACGTGAATTTTAATTTTGACATCTCATTAAAAATGATCATAAAATTAAGAGTTTTATTTTTAAGAGATTTTTTTATTGGCTATATAAAAAAAAGGTGTCGATATCAGCGTTTTGAAAGTAACAAAGTTAATGTAATAAAGAAAGTAATAGTTTTGTTTGTCAGCAAACAGACAGTTAATTGGTATTTATAATCAAACAATGTCATATTGTTGTAAAAAATGATTTGTTATAATATAGGGTATGAAATTAAATTTACAAAGGACAATAAAACGGATTAGTAACATTTATTTTATCTTTCATACCTACTAAATTCAATTTTGATTAAAAATCTTTGGTTTTATGTATTTTTGTTGGTTTGCATAAATTTAATTATTTTATAGTAAGAGTTAAGTCAATTTACCTTTATTATACAAATAATAATTTAATTTTCAGAGTTAGTTTTTCCATTATTATATACCTTATTGTTTGTTTTAAACCACTTTTTATTGTTTACGTAAGCTATTTTATTAAATTTTAGTACTTTTTATATAATAATATAGATGTTTTTAACACAATATTGTAATTTACCTTTAAAAATATTAGTTTCATTTTTGTTTACATTTTGTATTAAAAAAATGACGCTTTTTTTTTTTTTTTTTTTTTTTTTTACAGATTTTGATTTAAAAAGCAGACTTTGATAATACATGCCTGCGTTTCATTTAAATTTATAATATCATCTTAAAAAATATGATACTTTTATTTTTAAATATTACTTTATCAAAAATAAATAATAAAAAATAGTTTATATAGTTTAGAAAAAAAAAATTTAACTTATCTTTGTGTACACGTTCCATGTACATATTTATATACTTAACCAACCCTTTTTATTTCCCTTTTGTGTCTTTTTTAGGTTGCTTTACTCTTTTGCTTGCTTGATGTACCCTTTTTACGAAAAAAAAAAAAAAAAAAAAACTCTTCTCGTGAAACATGGTTGCGTATACTTACAGTGCTCATATTTTTATATCGTTTTTTTTTTTACATTACAATGTATAGTACAAAAGTAAATTATCATACATATATATATATATATATATATATATATATATATATATATATATGTATAGTACCAGCATAATATTATAATAACATGTTGCATTTATAGACAACAACAACAAAAAAAAAATGAAAGAAAATAAAAAGTATTTTAAAACCCAGATGCAAGTACTGTGTAGCTTTGTCGTAATGTAATGTAAATGTTTAGCAATTGTGAAATAAAACAAATGTTTAGTCGATGTATTTTTTTTATATGCTATGATGTGTGTATCCCTATCCTCTTGATATATAGTATCCCTTTTCTTTACCCTTCATCTTTCTAAGTGTTTATTTGTGTGTTAATATATTATATTTATAGTAAAATACGATTTAGAACATTGAAATTGAGGTATTATTTGGGAAGAAAAATCGAATTGTTTGCACGCGGTTACGGATAATACAACTTCTAATATGGAAGGAAAAAAATAGGAGTCATCACTCAACGTTTTGATCTGCAAGTTTTTCATATAGCTTTACGTTATTTTCAATACCCTTTCTTTATTATAGTCATGGGTCCTGAAATTTTTATCATCGGTACACTGAAAGTATAAATCACGTAATTTATGCTTAATTTATGTCATTATAGCATAAATAATGCTAAACTAGAGAAGCATAAATAATTATGATGCACAACATAGTAGTTTTGCTATTTTAATGAAGTATAGCATAGATTATGCTGAATTGAACACATTTTGCTGCTAGCATTATTATTACGTATTTATTTTTGTCCATGTAGTCATGTAGCTGTTACCATTGATTTTTATATGGAATCAAAATAAAAGAGCGCCAAAATTATGAATTTCAGAGATATGAGCTTTTCTCCTTCAAGTTCCAATGTAATGTATTAAAGCCAGGAGAATTTTAGTTTGCATTATCGCCCACAGGTATCGCCCATTTCAAAGGGCAGTTTTTGGTTAAGCAAATGATTATTTAAGAAATATTGAACATTGTTAAAATCTCGCAGGTATATATCAATCTTAAAGTTACATACAATAGTCTTTTTTCTGGCTATGCAATACTGTTTATATTTATATATATGAAATATAAGTTCATATTGAGTCTATGCATTCATGTTAAAGTCGACGCCATGTTGGATCACTCAATAGCATGGGCCGCATAGAAAAATAACTCATTTTTCCAGTTTAATTATATTTGAAAGCATTGATGCTGTTAATAGGATGAGTTAGTAACTCAAGTATGTGGGACAAATAGTAATAACAAAAAACTGACCGATTTCCCAAAGAAAGTAGTCGAAAATGAAGTTTGTCCAATGCTGAGCAATGTTATTCATTACTGCAGTATGGCATTCAAGCGCATTAAATATGACTTCATACGGATACACCCTATATGTAACATATCGAGTTATTAAAAAAAAAAAATTGAAATGAAACAATGTGAAATGATATTAATAGTAAATTAAAACTAGCCTAATGACGTATGATTATAATTATAATAATTAATATAATTTATTACCATTATTAAATAAATACAATTAGATATAACTTGCAGATATATATATACACACTAATGAGGTGACGCAATTATTATTTGAAATTATTCTACTGCTATATAATTGATTAAAATGTTAATTAAAATAATTTAATTATAAACAAATAATTTTTTTCTTTTGATTTTTTTTTCATAGATGGTATTAATTTTTATGATATAATTTGCATGATTGTTAAAAAATCGTATTTGATTCATACTGTACAGTACAATTACTGGAATGTAAAAAAACATTTTCCAGTGACTTTTATGAAGAAAAAAATAAACATTTAATTTAAAAATTAAAGTAACAACCATTTATGTCTGATATATACCATTTTCATTCTTGAAATATTAAAATGAGTCGTCATTCTTGAAACAATTGCCTTTTTTATAGTGTTTAATGATAAAATTTTTAGTTTTTTAGTAATTTATAGTTTTATTAAAAAAAATCAATTAAAAGACTTGCAAAAGTGAGTTTAATTAAAAATAAATAAAATAATAAATAAAACCCAAAAGTACTAACAAAGTGCTAGCAGATGACTTTGTGTTCCTAGCTCAATTTAGCATATATGTGGGAATGAAGTATCTTTAACTCGAATTGAAATATGTATAAAAATCTAGGCACTGAAATTTGTTCTACAGATTACTGAGTATAAAAGCTTTCCTTTTCCTGAAGTTCAACAATTTAATTAAAAACTATTGTTTATCTAATTTACTTTAAATTCAGGAAATCAATAGCTTTGAGGCTTTTTAAGCTACAATAAAAATTACAGTATTGTGAAAAATTCTAACTGTAGTCCCCCATCTTTCCCCCTTAAGAGAGCATGTTGTAAAATCAAGACAGAAACACACTAGCACTTTGTTAGTATTGTTGGGCTCTACATATTTTATGTTTATTTATTTTTTCACTTAACCCACTTTTTTCAAGTCTTCTAATTAAAAGAAAAAAGTGTCACAACAGTTGCATATCTCACATAATACCAACATGCGTACAAGATAAAATACTTTGTAAGTTAATTAAAAATAAAAACAAATTATAATTAATAATTTCAAGAAATATAAAATATAAGTAAAATTCATGTGCATGACAAGTCTTTAATAAATACAATTTCTTTGTAACTTTGAAATTAACGCTAAACTAAACTCATAAAGAACAATTTTAAAGTAATTATTATTAAGCTATGAACCATTATAATGAATTAATTATAGCTTTTGTTTGACTTTTAATGGATAAAGTTTTTTTTTTTTTTAAAGTACTTGAATATTTTCTCGATGATTTCACGTTGACAAAATAAAATGATTAGAAGTTAAAGAAGCGTGCGAGGTTAAACTTGTGCTTTTATGTCAAGTACGCCAAGTCAAATATAATGGAAATCAAATATTTTCTATATACGTGTTACGTCAAATATTTTGTGAACTTCTGTTCAAAACTTAGTGAGATATTCTACGTTTAGGACGAGAATTTCAAGGTGTTATTTTAACACAATGCACGTACACTTTAATGTTTAGGAAGTGTACTCACAATCAATGATTTAACCAACCTGTGAAAAGTTTTAAAGTTTCTCTAAAGTTAACATAGAAAAAAATCCAGCCTTTAAAGCCATTGATCACATGATGTGCTTTTTAATGATGAAACACTAAATAGGATCTCCAAAACTGGAGACAATATTTAGCAGAATGTAAATGTGGCTCCACAAGAAAAGAGCGGGAAAATATTTTAAATATGCTATTTGGGTTTCTTACTTTAGAATTAGGCAAAAATTAGTTTAAAAATGTTGTGCATATGTTGAGATTTTCTGATTACTGCTACGACGCTACAGTTGTTTTTAAACTTAAGTGTTTTATGTAAGTCCCATCAAGCGTTTTGTGATATAAATGCTAATGTTTTCTTCTGGTCTATTCCTTTAACACTGTTTGCAATTCTGTATACCACGTAACTCGAGCGGGAGTAATTTTGAAAAGCAATTTCATATAGCATCACAGTAATTACGATGATGAATTATGATGAATTTGATAAAATAAATTTTAAAATATAAAAACTACGAAAACATCTTCATCATACATTACTAATTATTTGAACTATTGTTAGTATGAAGTGTTTTTAATATAACATTTACAGCATTTTTTTTCTTCATTTTTAATAATATTTTTTAATAAAACAGTTCTTCCAGGACAAAAAAAAAAAAAAAAAAAAAAAAATCATAACAGGACACAATGTGCAGTACATTTTATAAGTATAAAAGGTTTTCATGTCTTTCAAACAAAACAACAACATTTATGTTCAAATGCTATTGACTATTGAGGGAAATTTCATAGTAAAAATACCATTCCCTTAAATTTTTTTTTTTTTTTTTTTTTTTTATTTTTTTATTATTATTATTTTTTTTTTTTGTAAAAATTGAATTCAAGTTAAGCTCTCTCTAACAAAAGTCTATATTTTAGCATACGTATATTTTTATCTTACACATGAATAGGAATCAAAAATATTTCAAAACTTTCCATTGTTATCATCACACAATATGAAAAATATATTTTAATGTAATGTATGTAATGCCTTTTTTTTCTCTCTCTCTCTCCAATACTTTGTATTAAACACAATTTTCTAGTTTTTATACAAAAGCTTGTTTAAATTTTTAAAAAATTTGTATGCGTACTTTTATTGAAACACGAGGATTATTTTACAGTATTCTTTTGATGGTCTATACACAGCGTAAAGCATCGTCCTTTATAAACATCAAGCAACAAGATTAAACTTGTTTAAATCCACTCCTCATTCAAACACACTTACAGTTTCCCATGTACCAAAAACTACTTACCTTTTTTTTTGTGTATCTACGTGAGTGTTGAAATATATATACCATGAAACTTTTTTTTTTTTAATTTAACAGCGCAATTTCTCTTTACTATCTAATTTGCGACAAGTTCTATTTTAGTCTTTAATATTTTATTTTTAAATTTTCATACACGCATCTAAATTTTAATATTATCTCAAGGATATTAACGTAAACTTAAATAGGATAATCCGTAAACAACCTAACATCCTTAATAAAAAATTCTAATACAAATTATATAATTAGATTTTTTTCTAGAAACTTCCATTAAAATCTACTTCTTTTTTTCAAATATTTTTATTGAATTAAATACCAATATATATATATATATATATATATATATATATATATATATATATATATATATATATATATATATATATATATATATATATATATATATATATATATATATATATATATATATATATATATATATATATATATATATATGTTTGAAAATTTGAATATCGAGCGAGGTGACATGATGATAAAAATTTCATTTTTGTCTTACCTTCTGTAAAACAACTGGGCTTTCACTCGCTGCTTAATTTGATGATAAAAATAACACACAACACCAAAACTTGTCACTATATAAATTAATAAAATACTCAATTCACAGTTTTTAAAAATCTATATACATAGCTATGTTATATTCACACACAATTGTAACGTTTTCGAGGGCGTATATAAAACTATATACTTGTCTGCCTCTCTTCATCAGCTTACTGACTCTTGCTCACGAGGCGAGCCGACCTCCGCAATGGGGGGTGTGGCTCGTTCTCGTCAGGTGGTTTATTATTATTTACACACTTTACGCATTGCAATGATAACAACGTAAGAAATGAAGAAATTAATAAAATAGAAGAGATTTTAAGAGAAAATGACTATCCATTACATGTTGTTGCTAAAATAAAAAATAAAAACCGCACAGAAAAAAACAAAACAGAAGAAAAGAAACCAGACGCAACTATCTGCATCCCCTATATACAAGGTTTGAGTGAAAAAATACAACGTATAGGTAAAGGAGTCAATCTTCGTATTGTTTGTTCTTCAAAAGAAACATTAAAATCAAGTTTAGCACGTACAAAACCAGACATGAAGAAAAATATGAATAAAGATGTAGTATATTCTATTCCCTGTGTTTGTGAGAAAGAATATATCGGAGAAACAGGTCGACCATTAGAGATCAGGGTGAATGAACACAGGCAAAAAATAGAAAAAAGAGATACAGGATATTCAAAACTAGTAGATCATGCGCTGGAAAGTAATCATCAAATTCTATGGGAAAAAACAAAAGTAATAGGAAGAGAGAGTCACTATAAAAAAAGAAAAATATTAGAATCAATAGAAATGGCAAGAAGAAAAAATGAAACAATCAGTCAGCCCAGTTTTGAATTACCACCTATTTGGATTCCACTCATAGATTCTTTTAAGAAAAGTGTACCACGTGACCGTACAGGTGAAAATGTAAATAATAATAAACCACCTGACGAGAACGAGCCACACCCCCCATTGCGGAGGTCGGCTCGCCTCGTGAGCAAGAGTCAGTAAGCTGATGAAGAGAGGCAGACAAGTATATAGTTTTATATACGCCCTCGAAAACGTTACAATTGTGTGTGAATATAACATAGCTATGTATATAGATTTTTAAAAACTGTGAATTGAGTATTTTATTAATTTATATAGTGACAAGTTTTGGTGTTGTGTGTTATTTTTATCATCAAATTAAGCAGCGAGTGAAAGCCCAGTTGTTTTACAGAAGGTAAGACAAAAATGAAATTTTTATCATATATATATATATATATATATATATATATTAGATAAGTATTAACAATAAATTTAAATTATTAATATACATTAATATACAACAATTGCCGAGGTAAAGTAATATGAATACATTACTGTGAGCACCACCAATTCCTCGGGTGTAAACCTGCTTTTGGTGCACACACAAAAAAAATAATAATAATAAAAAATAATAAAATAAACAACTGGAAACATAAAATTCTACCATAGATTTTCATTATGTAAAAAAGAGAATGAAATTGTTCATATAATTACTTAAAAAAATTCTACTTTAGTTACTTCAATTTTATTTACAATACTATAGAGAACAATTTAAAAAAACTTTTATCAACTTTAAAGAAGAAAAAAACTTTAAAACTTGATAAATTATTTTCACCTAAGGGAGTCATAAAAATTTGATAATAAAAACTGCTTAAGGGGTCAATTGTTTTATTATAAATTATTAATTAATTTAATGGAAATTACATTTAAAAAAATTATATTCTATAATATTTTAAAAAAATGTTTAGTACGTAATATAATATTTTAATTTAATTACGATTTAGTAAAATGATAATTAAAAAAAATAATTTATGTAATATACATTACACAATTATTTTATAACAATGAAATTTTTCGAATTGTTATCCTTTTATAGTAATTATTAAAATGCTCTTATACGTATAACACCTGCGTGGAATTTTTGTTGCTTATTATTTACATGGTAGAGAGAGAGAGAGAGAGAGAGAGAGAGAGAGAGAGAGAGAGAGAGAGAGAGAGAGAGAATAATCTGCTAATGTGTTTGTAACGGGTGTGGCATCATATAAACGATTTTTTCTCCTTTCTCTCTCTTTATGAAAAATAAGTCTCGCGAACTATAATATACTCTCCATTTCCTTACTTTCTCTCTTTATTATTTGTGTATTGTTTGAGGTGTCTTCTCTCATTTCAACATTACATCAAGAACACATAAAGCCATAGACCACATATAACAACATGTGCTTTTTAATCAATAAACATGAAATTGGATCTTCAAAACTAATGACAATTTTTACCAAAATGCAAATGTAGCCCCACTAAAGAGCGTGAAAAAACTGTAAAGTATGCCATTTGCGTGACTATTCATGTTTATGACGTCAGTAACATGCAAAAATTAGTATGAAGATGTTGTGCGGGTTGCATAAATTGAATATTCTGATCACTGCTACGGGGCTACAGTTGGTTTTTGAGACAAACTAAAGTTATTTATGTAAATCCCATCAAGTGTTTTGTGATATAAATGCTTATGTTTTTTTTTCTGGTCTATTCCTTTAAAGTGTGTAAAGAACAAAACGTGATATGATTAACAATGGCATCTCAAACAATTGTAATATAATACAATAGCATTAATTTAACTTCATTTTATACGTGATACTTCCTCTATTCCTATAGTCTATTTTTACTTTAATTATCAACATTTTGTCATCTACTATTATGACGTCAAACATCAATATACTTTATCCATTAATTATAATTGTAAAAAATTTACTATTATTTTTTTTTATAAATTATATTGTAATAAAAAATTTGCTTCTTTTAATTTAAATATAAAAATTTGTTCCATTAAAATGTTTACAGTAATTGTTTATTAATTTGTACGTACATTTATAAACATTTTAAATAATTTACAAACCTTTTTATATACACTTAGTAGTAATAACAATTTTAAAACATTATTAAAATAATTTTTTTCCATTAAGTACTGTATTATGACAATTATTTTGTATTATGAAATTTTTTTTGTATTATTTCTCTACAACATTAAAATGAAGTATTATTGTACATTATATTATAAAAATTATTATTAATATCAATAATATGAAATGAAACCATTTATTTGCAATCATTGAATGCATAAATTCTTTTTTTTTTACATGAATATGTTTTTATTATTATTTTTACCATTATACTCTACTAATACGTTTACTGTTTTAAAAAATAAACAGTATAGTTTGTTTTTATCAAACTATAGATATGCAACATCTGGAAAACCAAATGACCACAATAAATACGTTAATATTGAAGCTTTTTCATTCTATGACAAAACAGGTCATTAAATATTACAACCTGATATATTTATAAACAGTCAAGAGTTGGTAGATATAAATATTATACAAAAGTTTATAAAAATATAACAAAATTATATAAAAAGTATTCAAGTTTATTTTAATATTTATAAAAATGAGTATTTTCAATACCTAAAGTAATATACCAGAGAAAAACATAAGCATTTATATCACAAAACACTTGATGGGATTTACATAAATAACTTTAGTTTGTCTCAAAACCCAATAGTAGCCCTGTAACAGTGATCAGAAAATTCGATTTATGCAACCCGCACAACATTTTCATACTAATTTTTGCATGTTTCTGACGTCATAAACATGAATTTTTACGAAAATTGCATACTTTACAGTATTTTCACGCTCTCTTGTGAGGCTACATTAACATTCTGGCAAAAATTGTCATCAGTTTTGAAGATCCCATTTAGTATTTATTCATTCAAAAGCTCATGTTGTTTTATGTGGTCTATTGCTTTATGCAATAACTAACCTAGTTACGTCTTTTGCTTTCTATTAATTGGTAATATACATTTTTATACTACAACAATATTTTTACTCAGTTTGAAATTTATTATCATAAGAATATTATAGTAAAAGTTAATACCTTTCCACAACAGCTGACAGTATAATTTTAATTAAATAATTTAATATGCATATTTTTTGTAATGGTATGTTTTTAATTATATAGTGTATTATAATAGATATTGTTTGAAATATTTTTTCTCCTCTTTGCCAATATATTTGTTTTTTGTATGCTGAAAAATAAAAAAATAGTAAAATACTTTCTATAGCTACCGCATCAATAACGATATGGAAAATAGGTTTTTATAATATTTAACCCAATTTTCTATAGTAAAGTATGTATACAATGAATTATAGTGTATAATTAATATTTTTTATTGGTAATACAATGCAGTGACAAAGAGGAAAAACAATAGAGGAAGATAGGAAAATATTTTCATATCAAGTAAAATGCTAATATATTGTTATACATTGTTAAAGGCGTAGAACACCTTGAACAAAAAAAAGTTGTGTAATATCCTTACATACCTTAAAATCAACGTTGATTTGGCCGGA